>PVIJ01001512.1:18265-195892 GCA_004024925.1 Scalopus aquaticus | reverse complement strand
GATAAGACCTCAAACCATAAAGTTTATAGAAGAAAAAATAGGCAAAACTCTACATGACATACATCTCAGCAAAATCTTTAAAACCACTTCCCCCATAGCGAAGGAAGTAAAAGAAAAGATAAACAGCTGGGACTACATCAAACTAAAAAGCTTCTGTACAGCAAAAGAGACAATAATTAAAACAAACAGACACCCTAATTGGGAGAAGATCTTTGCACACAACACAACCAATAAAGGACTGATAACAATAATCTACAAAGAGCTCACACAACTCAAAAAAAACAAAGCCAACAATCCAGTCAAAAAATGGGCAGGTGAGCTAAAAAGACACTTCTCCAAAGAAGAAAAGCAAATGGCCAACAGCTATATGAAAAAATGTTCAACATCACTTATAATCAGGGAAATGCAAATCAAAACCACAATGAGATACCAACTCACACCAGTGAGAATGGTGCACATTAAAAAAACAGGCAACTAAAAATGCTGGCGAGGATGTGGAGAAAAAGGAACTCTTCTACACTGCTGGTGGGAATGCAAATTGGTCCAGCCACTATGGAAAGCTGTGTGGTGGTTCCTCAAACTGCTAAAAATGGAGCTTCCATATGACCCAGCAATACCACTTTTGGGAATCTACCCAACAGACACAAAACACTAATCCAAAAGGATACATGCACCTGTATGTTTATTGCAGCACTGGTTTTCATAGATAAAGTATGGAAACAACCCAGATGTCCAAAAATGGATTATTGGATCATGAAGATGTGGTACATATACACAATGCAAACTATTCAGCATTCAAAAAAGATAAACACATGCAATTCACAGCAACATGGATGGAGTTAGAAGGGATCATGCTCAGCGAAATAAGCCAGAAAAAAGAGAAAAATATAGAATGGTTTCACTTATTATAGGAATTTAGTGAAACCTAATGAGAGATATTCAGCAAGGGAGGGGGAGTAGAAGGGTTCAGAACGGGGGAGAGGAGAACACAACGGACTGTGGTGATGGTTCACGGGTGAATCAGTGCTGGGTAACCCACAGGGAATACACTATAATGTAAAAGATACAAATGATAATAAATACATATTTTTAAAAAATAGACAAAACATGCCAATACCAGCTGACTTCACATCCAGTTACCCTAAATAACAGGTGTGTCAGGTCCCTGGTAGTGAAGTGCTATCAAGCTATCACCAGCCACTGCAGCATGAGTTTTATCCCCAATCAGGGAGTTAACCCACATGGGGCAGCAGATCTCTCCTGTTTTGTCCACTGCCCCCCTCAGCAGTGTATTTCAGAAACCTGCCTCTTCTGCTCCCCACTCTGTCTCTGATGAACCTCTCATCCCCTGCACCTCTGGCATACACCCCAGGTCTTCTACGCATAAATAAGTCTTTAAAAAAGAGAGGGAATAGGTGTATTATCCTTCTTGTGTTATCCTAAAGGCTCTAGTCCAATCTTATATTTTTGTTTTGATTTTAGTTTTGTTCTCAAATAGAGGTAAAGTCACATGAACCCTTGTTGATAATGTCAAGAGGAAAGTCATACCCATTCTATCCTATTCTTGAAGTTTCCTTCAGAGGTCACCAGTGAAGGAAGGCTTTACACAACGGAAGGGCATTCCCTGGGAGTCAGTGCTAGAGAAGGCAGCATTGTTATACCTAGATAAGAAACTGAAATAACTGTATTTAGTATGCATGACGCAGAACACTAGAGACATCTCAAAAAGACCTTAGGGGTGATTTGAGAGAACAAAGATTTCCATTTGCGCAATAAGCCCAAAAAGGATCTCAGCTTGGATAATTTTGATATAAGACATAAATAGGTCTTATGTTGTATTCAGACTGAGAGGGATCTGGTATGTATGTGTTAAGCAAATTATGAAGTAGTTTACAGTATATTAATAAATAGTATATTAAATAGGAATACTAAACATTGCATCTTCTATAAAGTTTTTGCACTCTTGTTTACATCTTTTTTTTCATTGTTAAAATTTATATTTTTGTGATATCTTTTGTGATAAAAGGAATAATAAGGCTAAAATGTGCTAAAAGTAGAAAGTCAAGGATAATAGCTGACCAAGTCAACCTCATAGGATTTATGAAGAGGGTGTTTAGAAAACGTAGATAAAAAGGCATTCTAAATTACAACACATCATACAAATATAAGGTAATTCTATTATCTATTATTTTGAATTTCAATTTCAAAATGATTTACACAAAACTTAAATGTTTTACATTTGTTATATTTATAATTTAGCAACCCATTCTTTAGAAATGTAGACTTTAGGCTTTCTTTTATAATTTTTAAAATGGAAAAAAAATGTGTGGAACAAAAAATTCTTTTAAATTCACTGATTTTTCTAATAATGTATGTACTTAAGTACAACATTAGAAAGCATCCAACTGAAGTTAAATCATTAAAACTAGTGCTCTACATGTTACAATATGGAGTGACACAATGTTTCAACAACTCAAAATGGAATTATGAAGATGTTTGTGGGAAATAGGCTCTTCCCTTCACTTATAAATAAAATTATCTTGTCAGTCAAAAACCAAACTACATATTCTCTTCTTAGAATGTGTCTTTTTAAGCATTTAAAAATCAGTAATGACTTGTTACTGACATTTTGAGATACTATTTAATAGAACCAAAAAGTACAATTAAGAAAAGATGTTCTCCCTGCTGGTACACCATCCTATCCTTCATGCCCCAATTACTATCTATCACATTTATAGTGTTTAAAAATTATGTATTGCATATAAGCAGGTGGAAAGTAGGAATATAGCCTTCATAGAAGGAGAGGAACGACTCAAGGGTGAAAACTGGTCCAATCTCAGAGACCTGGTGGTAGCAGCTGCCCTATTAAACATATTCCTGGAGGATTTCCTATGATACAAGATGCAAAACCTTTAAAACTCTGGAGGTCCAGAAAGCACGAATGTCCTTTTCTTATTTCTACTAGCTTTATATTAAAATCATCATTATGTTAAAATCAAAAGTATAATTAGAGACTACAAATTGATATTTGAATTCAAATAAATGAAATTATCAATATGCTACAAAAAAAGTCTTAAAAACAAGATGGAAAATATAATTTATTGAGTATAAGGAACTCAACATTTTACATATTTTATTTCACTTAAACATAAGAATAACCCTAAAAATAATGATAATTTCCACTTAACAGATGACAAAACAGACTCTGAAGAAACTTGCCCCAGATCAAACAGCTGTTAAGTATTTGAACTGTGGGATGTTCTTTTCATTATGTCAGATTTGTCATCCTGGAGAATAAGCCATTATGAATCAAATAAAAATCAGAATAACAGTTGTCTTAAATATTTTTAGGGAAGTATGGCAGATCTAAATTATTTTAGTTTGTAGACACATCTCAAAGCTGCCTCATAAGGACCACAAGCGAATACAGTAGATTTTGTCCCTTTCTACAGACATAGACTCACAGAAATTAGAATAAAAGCAGCAGCATAGAGCTGTGCTATTTCTTTTTGCATTTCTGCCAGACTAGAGATGATATCCACTAACTAGTATAACCCCTAGTTACTTTCAACAACAGTTAAGATAATTAAAAGAGAACAATGTATGTACAAACAATATATCATCAAAAAATTAATTCCTCTACCATTTATCTTTTTATAACTACCACCACCACCTAGTATTTCTCTCGTTTCATAAACAAATTTCTTCAAACAATACTCGCGGATATATCCCAACTTAATTTCTTCTCCCCATGGTTTTACCAAAATCATCTATGCTAAGTTCACTAATGACTATCAGGCTGCCAAAGTCATTGGACAGTTTTCAGTCCTCATCTTCCTTGATAGCACAGCAATCTATGTTGTTGATTGTGTTTTTCCTTCATGAACTTCAGTCCTCCTATGGTTTCTATAACATCACACTCATTCTATGCCTTTATCCACTATGACAGTCTCACTAACTGCTATTTCCTCCTTAAAAATAACCATTGCAACAGTTTCTCAAGCCTTAGTCTTAGAGCTCTCATTTGCCCTCTCTGAAAAGGTAACTTCATCAAAACTCATGGCTTAGCAATTGAAGAATTACCAAGTGAGCATATTAAATTGTCTGCTCAATTTTCATATCATACAAGCACTTCAAACTCTAAACGTTAAAAGTCAAAGTCACCATCTTCTTCCAAAACTTCGGTCCACTTTTGATACTCAACTGATCATATTTTTGAGAAAGCGAGGAGGCAACCTTGACAACTCTTCCTCCCAATTAGTCTTATTCAATAAATCAACAAATCTTAAGGATTCTTCCTCAAGTACACCTTCCTCTTCCTTAAGTATACCTTGAATCCTTTCGTATCTCAAGTACCTGTACTCATAGTGCCAAATTAATATCCCTTTATAATATTTATTAAAATTTTAAATGAAATTAAATAGGCAACCAGCTATTTAAATACTGCATTCCTATTAGATTAAAAGTTCCATGACTTTTAAGACTAGATCATACTCAGAGCTGTATCCCAGACACAATGCTTTGCATATCATAAGTTTACAAAAAATGTATGCTGAGAGAATGAATTAGACAATAGTTGACAATCAGTTTTACTTTTATACTTTCAATCCACTCACCGGCATGTCTTACTCTAATCTCTATACTCCAACTTCCAACAAAATTATTCTATTTCCAAAATGCCACAAATAACCTCTAATTATTAAATCTGATAGGCACATTAAAAAACTTATAATACTGACTTTCCCATATTCTTTAGAACTACTGGTCATTTTCTTATTTTTGAAGTTAATTTCTACTGTGTGACCCATGACAGAATTATGTTCTGTTTTTCTCATTTTCTGGCTTTTATTTTTGCTCAATCTTTTGGGCATACTGTTTGTCTGGTAGTTCTTAGAATGATGATATTCCCAGTATTACAGACCCAGTTCCACACTCTGGAATAAGGCTAATATTTTTGTGAGTATTTATACTACTTTTGTTAAGTGTATTATATATATTATCATAAATTTTCATAAGTTTTTATTAATATATTAAACCCACTTTACTGATAAAGATACAAATATTAACAGGCTAATTGATTTTCTAAGGTTACACAGTAATTGAGAAATTGGGGATTCAATGCAATCAGTCTAGTAAAATAACATATTTCTTTGTTTTCCAACTAGTTAACCCATTGAATTGAATATCACGTTACAGTGATGACACTCAAATTCTTTTCTCTAGTTCAAATGACAATGATTGTTAATACCACCTGTTCAGCAGACATCTCCACCAGGCATCCCACAAGCATTTTGAAAACTACATGATGTTAAAATTGAGCTCTAACCTTGCTCAAACTATTTTTATTCTAAATTCTTTGTATTTTAAAATATTGCCATGACATGCACATAAGTCCCGAATACCCAAGTCAAATTCTTCTCTCTCCCTCACTGCTACGGGTCTCCCTTCTAGTTTCCAACTTCATGAGATTTTTCTATCGGCATATTCATATATATATATATATTTTTTTTTAATTTTGCATTAGCAACATTACTCTGATTGTCTGTAGTTCATTAGTTCTTGTCTGTACAACAATATTGGCTTCCCAACTGAACTGTCTAAACCATCTTACTGCTTTTTATATCCTTCCTACTGTTGCTCCAGTGAATTCTCTAAAACATTAATTTTATTGTGATATTGTGATATTTCCCTGATTTACAGCATTTAATACCTCTCTGTGGCTTTCAAAATAAAAACCTAATTACTTAGCAAAAAGTACAAGGTCTATATATCTTTCTGCCCCTCACCTACATATTCATTCTTGCTCCTAACACTTTGCTGGGATTCTGAATTTCAATCATTTTAATAATATACTAATACCAATCAGACTAATCACTTATTTCCTCTAAGGTGCTATTCTTTCCTCATGATATCCTTTGGATGGGAAATCGTTAGTACCATCACAAACTCTACTCATATTGTAAGACCAGCTAGAATATCGAAGTGATAAAGTCAAGACAGACCTTGACCTTAGCTCTGGGTCTAGTTATCTCAAATATCCAATCTATAGTGCCTTGGGGATTTTTTCATTCTTTGCCAAAATAATACAACAAAATTTATTGAAATTGTATATGAACAATCTATTAGCAGTGTCCATGATTACTATCTGTGTGCTTTCATCACTTAGCCAATGACTGGCCCAGAGCTAAAGTATTCAATGAATGATAAATTAAGGTACATATAACTAAAGTGTACATTCATTGCCCACTTCACCTAATATAAGACATTATTGTTTAACATTTATTTTCTCAAGTCTACATTCTTCAGAATATCACATGTGGTAGACATTTTTGTAAATATTTTTACTAATTTTAAACAGGATAAAATAATGCATCCTAAGATAGTTTTCTTTTAAAAAGCACTGTTATAAAACATTCTAGTAGATATTGTGTTTTTTTGTAAGGTTTATTTATTTATTTTACAAACAAGATCTGGGGTGTTGGTCAGAGGTGCAGGGGGTGAGAGGATTCTCCAGAGACAGAGTGGGGGAGCAGAACTGGCACATCTACTGAGACACACTGCTGAGGAGAGCAGCGGGTGAGACAGGAGAGGTCTGCTGTGCAATGTGTCAGTCAACTCCCTGGCTGGGGATCGAACTCAGGCCTAGTGGTGATAGCGCTGAGACTTAACCCCTAGGCCACCAGGAAGGCTCTCTATCAGTTTTATTAACACAAAAAATCCTTCCTCAAATTAGTAGCATATTGATAAGATGTGAATGGAAACGGCAAGTTTTGAACCACAAATAGTAATATTTTGTGGGTTCTTTTTTTCCTCTTAAGCCTTACTGTTTTCCCTTGCTTTGAGAATAGAAATATTTCCACTGATGCAAAGGGCATCAAGTTATAGTATCTAAGGATGCTTGATTTATATTAGACTTAAATGTCTTCTAAATTATTTTTCAATAATCATTAGTCTAGGTCAGTTTTAACGAGTCGCTAAGTTTCCTTTAATTTTTTTATATCCAATGTCCAGTTATCCATAGCATGCTTCCAGTGATAATCAGATCAAGCTGTAAGGTGGCAAGACTGGAATAAATACTGTCAAGATCATGAAAATGCTACTCTTGCACTGACTACACTACTGTGTGACTTTTAGTTTTTAAGCATGAAAATATTTAATATCCATTATGAAATGGAACTTTCTAGTGACCTTAAAAGTAAAAAAACACATGTGTACTACAAAAAAAGTATGTGCTCATTTGTCATTAAATTGGTTAATTTATGAAATCTAACTCATCAACATGTAATATAAAATGATAAGAAATGTTTTGAAGATAAATTCCACAATGGACATAAACAAAGTACATTGGAGAAATATATTTCAATTTCTTGATACTCATCTGATGGGTATGATCCATGCTATCCCACAATTGTCTATCATCGGCAATCTGGAAAGGTTACTGGGCTGTGAATACTGCACTCTAAAATAATAACTCTTAAACATCTTTTCCAACAGAACATCAAAAAGCTAACCTGTTTCTCTACTGTGAAGCAATGTCAAGTTAGAAAAACCTTCTGGAATTATTACTTTGTTTATTGCTTTTGCTCATTTCTCTCACTCCTACATTGCACTCTGTTTCTTAGACTATTCCAGAGCTCCCTGACCTCTGATCTCTTGCTCCCTCACATGGTGCTTTGAACTTGGTAACTGATGTGGTCCCTTTGTCACTAACCTTTGTTACAAAAGGTTCCACTTCCTCCTCTCTAGTTATTTCCCAGTTCAACCCAGGACGCTCCTGCCAAGTGCCATGATTATTCCAAAAGCTCATGTATTAATTAAAGTAGAATATATAGAGCTACAGTAATAAACTTCAACATTTCTGTAGCTTAAGACAAAAACTGTTTCACTCTGGTCTGCTGCATGCTCAGCAGCTCTGTAAGGCTGCTCTATATGGCACTGATATAAGCTAGGACTTTAGGATGCAGCAACAGTCCATTCTTGTGACTCCATAATCTAAATGGGAAGTTTCCATGATCACTGTGGGAGGAGCAAAAGAAAACTCAAATACACAACTTCTAAATACTCTACCTTCAAAAGACACATAGTCTATTAGTTAGATAATCCATATGACTGCATCTTATTCAAAAATCAAGATGAAAAATACATACAGTTGGAAAACAATAAATGTTTCATCCAGAAGATTTAATACATTTAATCCACTCAAAAATGTAGTGACAGCCCAAATTAAATTAGTTTCATGCTCAAATAAAAAAAATGACTAATAAATTTCAGAAAAAATAATAAAATTTGGATGATAATGAAATTTACTGATAGCCACATATTCTGTGCTTTGGATATTCTGATTATTTAGTGATATACGTTACATTATCTTTCATTTTTCTATGTATATATATATATATATATATATACATACACACACACACACACACACACACACCGACAGTGACAACAACTACTGATTTTACTGACTTCATAGTCCAATGAAGGAGACTCTTGATAGGTAAATAAATGTTGAAATGAGTGTGATGATAAAACAAAGTCCAGACTTTAGGGCACCTATAATAGAGCCAACTAAATCAGATTGATTCTTTGGTGGGAAGAGGAAAGGAGAGTCAAAGGAGTCATAAATATGTACGGCTTACAAAGAAATTGTCTCCGTAAATGTTACTGAAACTGTAAGGCCATTAAGAATAGCAGAATTAAACAGCAGAAGTTGAATTAAGATTGTGTGCCTAACGCAGAGCAGCTCGATTGTTCTGTGTGCGGAATCGACATCAAGAGATTTCGGAAGCATAATTTTTTGGTACTTGGGCAGCTGGTGATCGTTGGTCCCGGCGCCCCTTACAAGTAAACAATAACAAAAAGAAAAAAAAAAAAAAGATTGTGTGCCTAACATTCTTGGGAGTAATTGATTATAAATATATCTAAGTCCCTGTCTTTGAGATACTTATAGTCAAAAAATATATGACATACAATTTTAATCTACAAATAATTGAGATACATATGGCCAGCACAAAGGACACTGAAAATTAGTATGAGGTTGTATTGGAACTTATATTGCAATGCTCAGTTAGAATAGCTACCAAGTAGCCAAAGTAGGTTAAAATATAAAATCATATGCTTAGGAAAACTAAAATATAATTAGAGAAATAGATACTTTGAATCGATGTAGAAAATATGGATTTTTTTAAAGGTCCAAATCATGCTAAGGAAAGAGTAAAGACCAACTGGTTGCACAACAGTAATGAAGGAAGGTATAAAGAGGAGGTCCTAATAATAGTGAGACTTACAGGAAATACAGATTCATTTTATGAAGAGGAAATGAGACAAAGATATGGATATTATGTATATATGTGTGTGTATGTATGTATACATATTTATGTGTACATATGTGTACATATTTATGTGTACATATTTATATGTGTACATATGTGTACATATTTATGTGTACACATTTATGTATGTGTATGTATATATATTTTGTATATTTATTAACATACATATTTATTTATAATATATATTTATATATATATATAAATGAATCCTCAAGGGAATGAAAGGGCAAATTCAGTGAATTGATGGTCGCTGGAGTATTGGTGGACATGAATGGTACTAAAGGACCAGAAATGCAGGTTTTAGTAAATCTATAAAGAACCTCTGTACTGGACCATGTAAAACCTGGGTTTCATTTTTTACATAATTCAATGATAAGATTTCAGGAAGAAAATAAGTTAATTCCTTTAAACTCTATTTTATATAGTTTCATATTATTAACTGTTATAAATGACAAATTAAAGAGTAAAATGACCATTAAAATACTTAGATAATACATTAGGTAAAAAAAAAATAAAGGCATAACTATGTGAGTATAATACAATATAAGAAGTTAAACTAAAAAATATTTTAGTAAAGTGATTGGTTGAATTTGGGAGGTATCCAGAGGGAGGAAGAAAAAAATTAATATATCTTCTCTTGGTAACCGAAAAGAAGGTGGTGATCACTGATTGAGATAAAGAATGCAGAAGGAATCACGAGTTTTAAGCATCAGTACACTTTTTTATTTTGACCATATTTGATATAAGGTACATAACACAAAGCAAAAGACGAAAATTCGCATCTGTAGTTCAGAAGAGAGATCAGGGATGAAGATTTACAGATTGTAGTAAACCACACTTACTTGATATAAAAGTGAAAGACATGAAAAAGATGATGTTACCTGGGACAGTATGTAGAAAGATATCGTATAAAGGATGAACTATTTTTGAGGACTAGTCTGAGTAAATGGGAGTCAGCCAAAGAAAACCAGAGTCAATGGGAGAAAAGTTTTAAACCTGTACAATGTAGCCCTAAATTGCTTCCAACTTGTACCATTACACCTACTCCCACCTCATCCCCAGGTGTTAAAAGCTTAAACCACACTCACTGCTTCTAAAATGTGCTATGTATGTTTCCAGCTATTTGTTGCCTTGTACTATTTAATCTGCATTTGTGGGCTTTAATGATCTTCTTAAGGCAAGAAACTTGCATGTAACGGGCAACTTAAGAATGCTTAGTAAACATGGAAAGCTTGGGTAGATGGTAATTCTACAGACTTCTGAATGGTTTAAGTAGAATGAGCACAGAGAATAAATTGGATTTGGTTATTTTAGAGGGAAGAAATGACCTTTGGAAGAATGATTTCACTGTAATGCTGTGGGGTGAAGTCAGGTAATAAAGGATTAAGGAAGGAGTGGGTGGCAATTAGATAGAAAAACTACAGAGCACTTTATCTACAATTTGCTACTAAAGGGCAGTTAAGGGATGAGATAGTAACTTGGAGAAGCAGGGTTGAGGGAAGAGTTTTAAGGATAAGGAAATCTTGTGTAAATTTATATGGTGAAAGTGAATATTTAAGACATCAAATAATAAGCATAATTGTGTAATGTAGAAAGCAGTGAAGAGGGAGTTATACCAAATGCACAGGGAACAGAAAGTGAATAGGAACGATTACTCTTCTGGGGTTTGAAGGTAAAGGACCAGTAAGCATCACAGAAGAAATTTTCTGTAGTAGATGAGAAAAATTAAGCCTTATTTTCTTATTGAATGGCTTCCATGAATAGACAGTAATTATTCTGCTGCCTTCCATGAATACTGGAGTTAGGAATGGAAAAATAGCTTGAAGAATCAATGAAGGCTGCATGGCTATATAATTTAGAAAAAAACAAACAAAAAAACACCACTTTGTTGAATTAAGGCAAAATATTTTAAAAGTCACACAGTTAAGTAGCAAATTAATAAATTTTAATATCTGTTATACATAATAAATATTAATTTGGTTAATTGAATGCCTCATTTAATACAGAGTCATATAAATCATAATCTGGTTTTATAATGATCACAAAAGTGGGTTTTTAAATTGTCCTCAGCACCAAAATCAAATGAATCTTAACTTTGACTTTGCAAAAGATAATAGTTTGGAATATTACTCTGCTTAAAGTCAGGATTATCACCTTTAATTTTCATGGTATTTGAGTAGTCTAAAGTACCAGTCATGAAATTTCTGGAAGGTAGAAATGTAGAAAAAAACAACTAACAGTATATGTTACATTATATCCATAAAATTTACTCTGTTGTATTAAGTCATCTGATTTAACTATATTAAGCCATATTTCCAAGTATTTAAAACTATATTCTCTAGAAAAATGTGGCTTAAGTACACAGAAAATAAAGCACTTTACAAACACAAATGCTTATATGAAGTAAAAATAATTTAGAAATTCTGTAGACTTTTTTAAGCCACAATGATACTTATTTTTTTTCTTACTTCAACCCACTAAAGTACAAATTCATCATATCATTTTTCTTCCTCAAAATAGCACCATGAAGAAGAATCCTAAAATATAGTGCAGCGATTAAGAGTTTGAGGTTTGCATTATATAAATCTGCCTAAATACTCAATCCACCTTTTACTAGTTAAGTGATCTTGGCAAGATGCTTAAAACTGTCCGCAACTGTTACCTCTTTTGTGCAAAGGGAATAATAGCACCAATTGCACAGGTTTGTTGGGAAGATAAAGCAATCTGTCATAGGCACAACCACATTATAAGGTGCCCGGCACAGGTAAGCTCAATAATCGGCAGCTATTGTTATGAGTGATGACTTTCTATAGTTCAACCATTTCCTTTGCATGTACCTTCCATAATTGAAAAAAAAAAATAAAATAAAATGAACATATAGGAAAGAAGAAATGTTAATTTTGTGAAGCAATTTTTCAAATGCTAGCAATAGATCAACAAAAAAAATGATAGTTCTTCTTGACGTGACTTAAAAATTAGCGAAATCTGCTGATAAGAATTGGAAAATTAAATGAGAAGATTCAATTTTTATTAACAAAATCTTTTATAGAAAAAAATGACTTTGGATAACTTTTGAAAGTGTCATATCCTTATGATTAGCATTTTTGGAGATATATAGACATTTGCAATTTGGAGATACATCTGCAATATGCATATCATTAAAAATAAAAATGTACTTGTTCCAACACTTTCTGATGAAATGCTAACATTAAATATTGTAATCAATTACTAAAATTGTCAGTGTTTAATACTCTTTTCATAACATTGTTCCTATTGTTCTCCTTACCCTTCATCAGTAATGAATTTATTTTGGTTTTCTTTCTCATATTCATACACGGTGTGCCAGTGATCAGTCATATATTTACTATCCTGTCTGAAAGGTGTTTTTCAAAATTCCCCATTCATTACCAATGTTTGTATTTGTATTTACCTCAACATAAATAGCTGGGTTGAAAATTAAATCAAATAACTCTGTTGAAATGCCCAAGTGTTTAATGTTTATTTCTATACTCATGAAAATGTAACTGAAAATGTAACATTTACTGAAAACATCCATGTTTAAAAGTCTCACAAAATACTAAAATTCTGGATGAAATAAATATATTTTATACTCTTTATAAGGGAATGAATATTCCCAACAGAAAGACAATTACATGAAATTTTTAAAGAAAATGTTCAGTTCTGCATGTACCTTTCTCTTTACTAACCTTGAAACCCAAATCCCTCTGGATATAGAAGTTACTCTAAAAAATCTACATGTCTCATAATGCAAATATGTCAAATTTGACATTGAAGAGAACAGCCAAGAAATACTGAGCCAGATGTTTCCGGAAAATCAAGAAAGCCATCACAAGCATGGGTGTGCCACGGGGAGAAACATTCCACTCACCTTCCCTGAGACCCTGTAATTAAAAATGAGGGGTGGCTGCAAATCCTATCTGCTTACAGCAAAGTGCAGGCCTGCCTTGCTCAGTCATTGTGTGAACAGCTCATTTACTTGAAGACTAGCAGGACTTTTGTTTTGAGTCCCTAGCATAAAAGCGAAAGGGAATGCCACAACAGAAACAATAAGACCCAAATACCAAGCTCTGGTGTGGAAGGAAACCTACAAAATGAATTAGTGAAGGGAAAAAGCAGTTTCAACAGCGTACTTTCAGGATTCAGCACTGAAGTTTTTCTCAGTCATATGCTTCAACATTCAGTATAAAAGATGCAAATACCAATCCACAGAAGCTGCTGTGTCCATCAGCCAGCAGTTTCTTTGGAAACTGAGGTAGGAGACATCTCCCAACAAGGTTTCAGGGCACATTCTGACTCTTTCCTTGTTTAGCCTTTGGGCTTACTCCTTTGACCTTAATAAACCTCATGTTTCCTTCTAATTCTCTTAAATTTGATCAATGGCATGCAAAACTTGGTAGTTTTAGCTTAATTTTTAAATATCTTTGCCATACTCACAAATTTAATTTGCTTCTTAGCGAAGGAAACTTTGACCTTATAGTTCGTTACACAAACCAAGTAAGCCCTTGAGTTTAAACTCCCTGTAGTCATTTCCACGACAACCCTTTAATCAAGAATTTTGGAAACATGTAACCATTTACTAACAACAAAGGACAATCATTATGAGTATCGATAATTGTGTTGTATAATACCCATGTTGTACTGTATATAACTCTTACAGTATTTACTATATTGTACTTCTATTGTTTACTTTTCCAATATCCTTTACAAAAATGTGAGTTCCTTGAAGACATTTTATATTTCTCCCCAGTGTCTCACAGAGAACTTGCCTTTACTATTGAAGGAATGAAAATGAAATATTCACAGGGCTAGCTCTGAGGGATAAGTAATTTGATCATGTACGTTTCCAATATGATTACAAGTGGAAGTTAAAGAGCATGCTGTTGTGCAGGACTGCCCAAACTTGTTAGAGTCCAACGGTTTGAACTTCAAGCACAGTATTTTGAGAGTGTTTCCTATTGATCATCTCTGAACATCAATGACAGAGTAAAAAGAAACCTCAGGTGGCAGGAGAGGCTTTTTCATTAGTGGATTTTGAAGTGTCTAGAGAAATAAGCTTATAATAGAATGCTGAGAACATCACATTTCCAATTCTCAGGTGTACAGACAGCAGGTTAGACACATCTGTGCTGGGCACAGCATCGTGATTAGTGCCACATTGTGTGCAATGAAGCATCACAATGGCCAATGAAGCTAAACACACACATGAACGTAACCCATCCATGCATGATGCTAAAAAGGAGCAGGGTCAAATCTTATTGGGAAGCAAACACCCTTCAAGAACTTTTTATTGTCTGCCTTCTAGAAAATGAGGAGGTAAGGGGGTTAGCGGGGGCCCATAAACTTTATTCCAAAAGAATCCAGCCAAACAAAGTATTGCGTGAGACCCTTAGAAACACACAAGAATTGGGCCTCCCCATTGGCGCAGCAGTTGGGCGCTGCGCTGTGGAGCTGTCGGCAGCGGCAACACCAGTTCGATGCCCAATCTGGGAGATTCCCAAATGGCGCAGCAGACCTCCCCTGCCTGGTCCGCTGCTCCCCTCAGCAGTGTATGTCTGTCACTCTGCCTGTTCTGCTCCCCACTCTGTCTCTGGTGAACCCTCTTGCAGCCCCACGCCTCTGGCCTGTACCCCAGCTTGTATGAATGAATAAATCTTTTTTAAAAAAAAGAAACATGCAGGAACAAAGACCCTCTGGGTGAAAGCTCAAGACTGTCCTCCAAAAACCACGTTGATCCTTTAGCACCAAAAACTTCTCAGTAACTTTCTGTATAATTCTGACAATTCAATTGAAATCTTTCAGCTCAAATTTACATAACTGTCAGATGACAGGAATGGATGAGTTGACTTGTATAATGCATTGATGATTTACTCCCATTCCTAGGATTTCTGTTTTCTAAGACTCAAGTGTATTTCTGATCTGCCTGTTCTGCTCCCCACTCTGTCTCTGGTGACCCCTCTCGCCGCCCCACACCTCTGGCCTGTACCCCAGCCTGCATGTATAAATAAATAAATCTTTAAACAAACAAAAAAACCAAAAATGAACTAGAAGAGACTATGTGCCCCAAAATGTAACTACCATTTCTGAGGATCCACAGCCAGAAATATACTTGACCCCCCCCCCCATCTGTAAGTGCTATGTGGTACTCTTCCAAATGAGAATCATTTGGACAATTAGCTAAAAGCTTTTTGTTCACCAGTGCTCCAAATAAAAATTTTATATTCTCAATAACCTCATTCTGAAGATCTCTGGACTAGCTCTCAGTAAACAGTCATTTCTTAGTGTAAGGTAGGGGGAAGTGTGAGATCATAGTAATTTTGTTATAGCTATCCATTCTTGGGGAGAGCCCAGTAATAAGGTGAGCATTAGGTGGGTGCTGACCAAAGGCTTCTTCAGGTCATCTAAGCAGAAAAACAGAGTTGTGAAAATAATACAATTCCCAAGATCACAAAACATCATGATTCTATCTTAAATGACTGCCCCCCCCCCATTGGAATAACGCTTTCATTTTATAGGTAAGGAAATAGAAACCCAGAGAGGTAAAAGAAACATATCCAAGGTTACTCAAGTTATTAGTGGCAGATGGGAGTTCGCTCCAAACCATAAATGCTTTGAAAGGGAAACTGTACCCACAGCACATTTGAGTACACTGCACCTGTCTACCTTCACTGCATATGTGGGCACATGCTATTCACTTTTGACAAGAAAGGTAAAATTGGGCCAAATAATATTTAATTCCCCACTGTAATAGTAGTTTTACATTCCATATTCAGACAGCTGGCATAATTGAAGACAGCTCAGAACCCCTGAGGATATCCAAACTGTCACAATTGGAGAAAAGATTTAAGTATCCTGCAGTGTAAGACCTACTCAGTGACATTACAAAGCTGATTCAAAATATCATCTTTGTTGGATCTTCAATATCCAATCTTTGAACAATAGACATAATTAAACATAAAGAGCTGTAAATTAAGCAGTCTAAATGATGGAGCAAATCATTTCATTTTTGCACCTGTGAAGTACAGTGTGCCATTGTTATTTTCCCAAAGAAGAGAGAACAGACTCTTGCATGGACAATTATCAAAAGGGTTCAGAGCAGTAGCAGCTATAATGGACAATAGATTTCTTTCCAAAGACTAAAAAGATATCAATGAATGTAGTTTCCAAGTCAAAGTAGAATACACAGCTGCTGCCAGATTCTATTTAATGTATTTCAATGTTACTAATTAAAATAAAACTTAAGTCTCCTATTCTCAAGCTCATAAAAAGCAGAAAACACAGAAAATCCACTTCAAGTTATAATTTGTATGTCTCTGCAAGAAAGCCTTTTTCCATTTTGTGCTTGACTGTTACAGAAAATAGCCTGTGCAATAAAGCACCCTGCCTAGAGATGATGGTCCAAAAGTAGATGGTGTCAAGGTTAAGAGCATGGCTTCTGAAGACAGAGGCCTGCATGCAAATCTGACTTGGCTATCTCCTGAGTAGCTGCATACAAGTGATTTAATCACTCTATATTTTGTTTTCTTCATGAGTAAGATGGGGATAATTGTAATTCCTATCTCATTGGATTCCTATGTTATGAACATAGTAACCTAAAATCTATGTACAATACTTAAAACTCTGGCCCTCAGAAACCACTCAGCAAGTATAAAATTTTATAATTTGGAATAAAATATTGCAGATGAGATTCAAAATTAATTGAGACAAGAGCAGATACAGAAAACTTGTTCATACCCTAACATTTTGATGGTCAAGGAAATTTCTTCCATAAATTGCCCCTCTAAACATTTAAATTAAAAGAAAAAAACCTTTAAGATTTGATAAAAAGTGAATCAGAATTTGTTTTAATGTGAACTGTTAAAATATTTAACTGGTAAAGTGTTGGCAAGGTCACTGTATACATATTGCCAGGAAAGATACAAAGTGTCACCTCAAGCCTGGATTGAACTAAAAGAGCCAAGGGGAAATGTGCCAATGAGCCCAACAAGAACTAGCATAAAACCACCTGCAAAATTCATTCAAGCATCTGTCTCTGTAAAGTGCCAAGATTCCTCTTCCCACCACACCAGACTGGCCCCATCTACCACAAAGCAATAGGATAGGCCATTTTATTTTATTTTTTTAATCAATTTATCATTGTTAGGCCTCCTGTATTTGACCACTCCAGGAGGTATTGCATGAAACATCACTCTGCAACTCAAGTTCATTCTATGTTACAATTTATTCAGTAAGTGCTTCTCCTTCTAATTTAGTACCTGCCAAAAATAATCAGACTATTCCATGTATTTAATATCCCCTAAATGAATCCTCAAACCTGTCCTAAGGAAAATGGTGAACATAGCATCAAATCTACTCAATGGTCATCTGTCATCTTCTCAGGATTCAAAATAGGGAAGGGACAAGGGTCAGTTGCAGGGGGTATTGCAGTTATAATGACTCTCTGAAGCAATGCTATAAGACAGAAGCAAGCAAAGTGACTACAGTCCTAAAACATTTCCATAACTGTGACAGACTATAATAACATTACCTGCTTCGTGTGTTTTTTTGAAAATTATATTATCCAATAAATGTATAGAGCTTAGACTAGTTCCTAGCAGGTCTTAAGTACTTAATAAAAGTGAGATATGATGAAATGATAGTCACGAGATGATGATGATGATGATGATGAAAGAAATGGTCAATAGGCAATGCACCAATGGCAGACCAATAAATGCAGTTTGGAAGAGATAATTAGAATATTCACCTCATTCTCTGCTTTTACTAATCTTACGTACTATAAAAAAAAAGTCAAGAAAAAATAATGTAGGGGGCAGTTGTATATTTCATAATAATTAGACATGAACTAGAGAAGCAAAAATATGTGAGAATTTAAAGAAAACAAAACAAGGCATGAAAGAGATACTAGAACTATGGATTTATCAACAGTTTAATTCAGGAAATAACAAAATGGTGTCTCAAAACACTCATAAAACACATCTATGTTCAGGCACTGTTCATATTCCTTAACAAATAACATTAATTTAAATCCAGACAAAAATCTTTTGTGTTAAACACTATTAGTATTCACCGAGACCAGAGCAGAGAAAGATTAAATAAGTTGTTCAACATTATGTAGCAGATACATGTGTGAAATTGTGATTTAATACCTTCAGTTGTTTCCAATCTTTGCTCTTAACTGCTCTAGTACAGTGTCCCTCCATATATGAAAGTGATCTTTTGAGAGCTTTGCATATAATAGAAAAGTTAAGAAAAATTGTAAGCGGAGATAATGGAAAAAGTCTAGCAAAATACCAACATAAAATTACATTTCCAAGGATATCAGGTTAATCACTAGAGGTGATTAGCATGCAAAGTTTATGGTAAGCAGACTATATTCCGAGACAGAAATATTTATCATGCTTTTTCTGAAATCATCTTTGAGGGAATTGAGGTATTTTATATTCTTGTTTTAATAATAAAGATGCTTAATCCAGAAACATTTTTGCCCATGTTTAGTATTTATAATCAGAGCTCAATATCATTCTTGCCTGTAGCATAAGTAAATGGAAATAATCCATGCCCTCTGAGAACCTGCAATCCAAAAGTGAATAACCATGAAAGGTGTGTGCAATACATTTAAATAAGTAGGGAGAGATCTTACTCCATTCAGCTGCATGAGAGAAATGGATGGGGCGCTAGGTACAAGGGAATTAAAAAGCTGGAGGGAGCTTTTAAAAAAAATATTGAGAACTAAATAACAGCACAGATCAGCAAGAATTATGATCTCATGGAAATAGGAAAGAGGTAAGAGTTTATATATATATATAAATAATAGGGCTAATTATACAAAGGAAAACTAATTATAAATTCTAAAATCTTGAGGAAGTCTCTATGAGATAAGCTTCAAGGTTTGTTGCTTAAGAATCGAGTGATATAATTATGTTCTAGTATCTCAAATTAACTCAAAATTAAAAGCTTAGCCAAGTAAAAAGTTGTTTTTATGAAAGGATATTATACATATTGGCACTATACCTATTTAACAAATTCATATTCTATTTTTTTTCATCCCCTCCAAAATCAAGCCAAGTGTCTATGAAACACAAATATGCACACTCATACATTTTATAATTATAGTGTCATGTGTTCTCAGAAAGGCTTCCATAATAGAGCTGTGCAAGTTCCAAGATGAAGCATAACTCTTCTTGAGGTCTGTGTTGCTTAAAAGGGTTACTTCTACCCCCCAGAACATTCAGGCTAGTTCTGGGATACAGAAATCCACACAATAAACACCATACACAAATCCAGCTAGGCATAATATTCCAAAGACTCTGGAGGAGCATGGTGTTTTTATATTTCAACAAAAACCTCTGCATTACAAAGTAAAGTACAAAATTTGCATAAAATTTAGAAAACAGAAAACTCCCAGGATGTTTGCTTTTAAAATAAGTCACTTCAGGTGCTCAATAGGAAAATATGCATATGGTCTGTTGGGCCTTCAGGGGCTGGTAGAAGACAATGTGTAAGAAACAATGCTTAACTTTGTTTTGTGTGATAGGACATCAGTGAGGAATGTGGCAGCACCTCTGTGCCCCAGGGCGGTACAGACAAGCACTCATCTATTTACGCAGTTAGGGTGAAAGGCCCATGCTCCCACCCTCTGTGAGACTCTCCCCAGTGTCATAACTAAATATTTTCAGAGAAACACTAAGGAATTATGAACATAATATAGAGTTAAGATGCAATTTGAAGCAGTATCTTAAAAGTTTCAAGGAGGAAATATTTAAGGAGGAAAGCTGGAAAGAAAGACACAGACACTTCTTCATATTTATCCCTCAAGCAGAGTTCAACAGAAGATTTGGAAGAACTCTGCAGACTGTTTAGTGAGAAGACCAAGGTTTGAATTTCAACTCCACCAATGCTTGGTTAGATGGCCTGAAACAAGTTAATTTTCTGAATCTCAGTTTCCCCAACAGAACAATAAGCAGAATGATAACTATTTCAAACAGTCATTTAGAAGATTAAATTATTTGAAATGTGTAAGAGAACAGAGCACAACATAGACGTGGTAGTCAACAGTTAGCTGATTTAAGAAAAAGAATTCCATAGAGCATAAATGAGGCAGTGATAGAATCTGATATAAATAATAATTGAAAGGATAGACAATAGAGAGAAGCACTATAGGGGTCATTTACAGGGGATTCATAACAATGGTAGGGGTCCCTTCTTCCAAGGCAAGCCTGAAGTCCGGCTTTCATTCCTGAGGATGCGCTAAATACTCACTCACTTCAATAGGAGAACAAAATTGACATGGAGGTTCAGTGAGGCAAAAAGCAGACCCTATCCTTTTTTGTCTTAAATGATGACATGTAAAAGTTATGCCTTAAAATACTGTTGAGAATACAAAATATCCTATACAGGTACTCTGTCACTCTAAACTATCAATTTCTCCTTTGTGTATTTTTGAATAATAAACACATTGCTATGTTTTTCCCTGGGTAATCTCCTTTTTCTCCAAATTACTTTTTTAATAACAGGAAAAAGGAAGAAAATAGAAGGAGAGGAGGATAAAAAGGGCAAGAAAACTAAATTGGTTACAATACATTGAAAAGAGGCAAAGGCACTAACTCCAGTGTATATACTGTTTTGACTTGCTTCCATCAAAACAATGTAGTGTCTATTTTAAGTAATCACAGCCCTTCATCTTGACATATGCTCAACCAGTGTCTCACTGAGATCACAGCACCTCCTTTGCTATATTATCCTCTGCTTAATCATTTTCTATCGCTGGGCATTGTTTGGAAGTCAAAACTAAAAGCAGTATTTTTTGGTGAACTCCTTACTAAGCTCTATTCTTTAATCACCAATTTATTATTTGGATTATATTTTTATTTATCTAATAAAATATGTGTAGCATTACCTAAGGGACAGCCACTCTTTAAGCATTTTATAGTTAATCTTTATAACAACTCTTAAGGACAAAGGATTACTATCTTTGTTTTATATATGAGGAAACCAAGGCACAGAGTGGTTGAATAACTTGCCAAAGCTCACACAGCTAAATAGTAGAGTTGATGTTTAAACCCAGGTTCAGGAGTCCAAGTCTTTACTAACAGGTAATGCTATTCACCAAATAGGGATAAATAGGTTTACACACACACACACACACACACACACACACACACACGCAGACGTGTGCATGTGTGTGTGTGTATACACCACAAAAAAATGTCTGACAAATAAGGTTGAATACATGTTAGTTATTTTTATTGTATTGTGATGGTGTTGTTGAGTTCATGTATAAACATATTGGGTGATCATTCTGACAGTGTTTATTTAAATTTTACCCTATTACCAACTTTCTGTATATTGGCAGAAAAGTTTACATTATTCAACTTGTTAACTGGGATATAGTTCAGAATAGAAGAAAAGTCTCACTAAGTCAAGTTATATTGAGACTTTGACTGTAGATGTATCTACTAAGTATGCCACTGTGGCACAGAAAAAAATTAGATTAATCCAACAAGAAGTGTTTCTCATGGAGTTCCATTGATTTTTGCCTGCATTAGATGTTCTTCCTTCTGCTTACAAAATTGATCTACTCTAGGTGAGCAGAAAATCTATGATTTGGGGGTTTGTCCTTTTTTTGTTTGCTTGCTTTTTAATTGGCTTTGAGATTACATGTTCCTAGGCAAATATACCAAAAGCAAAGACAGAGGAGAATCTAATTTTCCATGAAAAACACATTTTTTCCCTTGTGTGGATTAACACATATGTAGTTCTCCATTAGCAGAAGGTATGATTCCAATGCTTATTTGTGTATCTTACCTTCCCTGACAACAGTGGGTTTGGAATAAATCAGTAGCCTTCTAAACACATGACAGCCCTTAAATCAAACAGCTATTGATGACATTCTACAGGTAAAACAGGGGCAGAGTTATCAATGTAGAATTCTTGATACCACTGAATTTTAAGTATATATGTAGACATGTTTCACAGTTTAATTTTCTCCTTGAGCTGTGAGATCATTTATACTCTTATATTTATTATATAATAATATAACTATACAAAAAAAACCCTCTAAGTGTCTCATATTCTTCCCAAACAGCTATCATTAAGTGCAGTCTAAACACTGCTAACTTCAAAATGCTCTGAACTTATGCATAAATCTTGAAATACTACAAGTTATTATCTTCTATGTACATTTGCGATAGGAATGTGTTTTAAAGGAAGATGCTATAACTTCTGGATTATGTGCCTCAAACAATCTTCCTACTATAGTGACCATTCTTTAGACAGATTTGGTATTGATATAGAAGCATTTGTATAGATTATGTGCCTGTAAATGCAAAGAACCCTAAGCTGCTGGTGAAATTTATTCAAATATGGATACAACGAACCTGATATATACACAATGTATTCTTGAGTTAGTTATTTCTGATTTCAATAATTCCAGCTTCATTAACAGCATATGAATTTTTTCTAAAATTATTTTTTTCTTCAAATGTACAAGAAAAACCTCTCAAACCTCATTATAAATTATGATTAAGTCTACTTTTCAACTGGGTTTCATCAAAGCTTAAAAAAAAAGTCTCATCAGATGAGAGACTTGATTATTACAGTTTCCTTAGAAACACAGGAAACAGTAAAAACACCTTAGAATCCAAGACTTTTTGGCAAAGAGTCTTACAGTCCATCTGCTGTGTTCCACCACTATGAAAATACAAACAGAATAGCGATCATTTGGGGCTGTTCTGTGGGACGATGGTTGGTGAAGAAGCCTCGTGTTGGCCTAGGCGTTATAAACCTCCTGGGTCTGCAGACCCAGTCTGCAGAGACTGGGTCTGAGGGGTCCTGGCACATGACTCAGTACTCTTTGCTCCCAGTTCCCTATTCTGCTTTTTTGGTAATCTGTCCTGAGAGATAACACTCAGGGTTCCTGGCAATCAGACTCTGGAGCAAAGCTGCTGCTGGAGTATGGAGACTGAAGGGGGCCTCCCACATATAGAAGCTCCATCTTGGGTAGACATGACAACTCCAGAAGCTCATCAGCTACACCAAGTGGAGTCTGGAGAGACTGAAGGGACTCTCAGCAGAGCCACTGAGGCTGAGGGGATATCCTTCCTAATATAGAGGGCAGTGTGGAAATGGAGAAAAACTGGAGTAACCTCAAAAATCTAAGGAGAAGGCACTGCCATCTGGGGGCTCTGCCTTTCCTTATGAAGAGGAGGAAATTCTCAAATTTTAGGAGCTGCTGTCTGTGAACTTTACCCAGAATAATGGATCCCTCTCAGAGGTACCCATACAGACAAATTTTGGAGATCTATAGGAATCTCATCTCCTTGGGATATATGCTGTTCATAGTGGAATAGAGGAAGAAGAGGGAAGAGAAATGAAAGAAAATGAGACCAAAAAGGAAAGAAGGGAAGCTTGCACATCCTTCACTATCCAGTAGCCCTATCTAATAGTCTCTGAAGGTCGATTGGTCATCACTAGATTATATAATTTACATATATTGAAAGTGGTCCAGTAAACTTCTAAACTATATCACTTTAATTTAGTTAGTTTATTTATAATTTTTGTGTTCAACAAATATGTACTACACAAAATTCTGCATGTCAATGAGTGTAGCAGAGTTAGGGACTCAACACTAAGTAAGAGAAAATCTTAGGCTTCAAGATGCTTAGAGACCACTGGGTAAACAGAGAAGAAAATAATATAACACGTTGTTTAATCTTCTAGCAAATTCACCCCATCCCATTGTTTTGATGAGATTTTATCCTTCTCTTTGAGTTACAACTAATCCATTCCTTACTTAAGTTACCACTTTCAACCAATATTCTTACAAGGTCTTGATTTTTTGTAGGTCTGGTAGTCACAGCTGTAAGGGTAGTCACAGTCCTATCTCACTGTCTGCTGTGTCTATAGGAATATTATTACTTAATTTAGGTATATTGATTTTCCTAGGAAATTTGAACACTGAACACAATTTACACAGAAAGAGGGTTCTGAAATTGAGTCAATTGATAGGCCACAAATTCTACTGCTGTTAGTCTTTTGATCTTTGCCCAAAATGATTTCAACTGTTCATTCAACTGATATAGTCCCAAAGAATCTTTTTCTCTTTTTCTTGCTTACACTACTCAGCGGGTTGGTGTCCAAATTCTGACTTATTAATTACTCTAATATATCACTGTAAAGTGTCAAGACTACTTCCCCATGCATTAATTGAGAAAGACAGATGTTCTGAGACTAGTATTTCATGAAATCCTTACTCAAGCAAAATTCCCAGATCAATATAATTATGTTTTATTTGGGACTTATAGAAATGTAAAACCAGAAAGAACTTTAAGACAAGCTCATCAAATCTCCCACTTACTGGTTTCGAAAATTCTTTCATGTTGCCATACAACTGCTTTCTGAAAATATCCATGATGGGAAACTCACATTGTACAAAGCAATTAGTTTTACTTTTGGATGATTCTAGTTGTTAGATAGGCCTGGCATTTAGCTAAAGTTTGTCTCCTCATAAATTTTCATCTTAGAACTTTTCAATGAACATTATGTTCCTTGCCATTTTCCACAAAGGTCTAAACTTAATTTGACACTTGCACTATCAACTAGTCTTCTTATGTGTTCCAATATAAATTGTCAGAATAGGCTCAAAAATCCTAAAAGATGGAGTTGCAAAAGAATGTGTCTTCACAGACCACAACTATGACCACAGAAAAATAGCCATGCTTGAGTGAATACTAAAAGATCAGGTGAAAAAAATGCCAAGAAATTCTGACCTTTCATGACAAGCTGTCAAGGAAATAAATATTTCTTGGCAGGTAGATCAGATCCAAAGGCCAAATATTAATGGATGCATACTCATCCTCAATCTTTAATATGATTCAATGAATCTGAGAGTTGGCAAGCACTTTAGATATCATGGAGTTAAATACAATCTTTGACTGCAAAACAAAAAAACAAACAACAACAACAACAAAAACACTGAGGCATGGGAGTTTACTTCTATTCCCTAAAGGAACTTGTTAATTTCTAGTGTTTTAAAACATGAGAAAGTCTACAGCTAAAAGTGTATTATTATTCTTTTATACACATAACTTTCTTTATTATTCAACCATCTAGAATGCAAAGTATGAGACATTAAATTTAATGCACTTGAGAGATGTCATTTTAGAGAAAATAATACCACTAAAAACCCACACATAAAAATGGAGCTTGTCACTTAATACTATCCCTCCTAAGCAGATGACTTTGTTGCAAAAATCCAAAAATTAACTTTAAAATGTATGGTAATTAATCTGAGATGATTAAATTATAGTCATTTCAATTTGTTGCTTTAGTCATTGGTAATTTTAAAATAAAAGCCTTCGAGAACTCACATTATTTACTTTCTTCCATTTCCATGATAATGTTATTACTCTTCCGGAATTTAGTTTTAAGTTTCCATATAATTCATAAGCCCTGATATCAGGGATGTATTCTCTTTAGCGCCATTTCAAAAAATATTTACGTTTCTGTCACACATGGTTGCTGCAATACAGTTTGGCTTGTTACCATCTTTGCAAAAATGTAAATAAAACTAAAAGGTTAGTCTTATTCTCTAAAATATAAGTGAATTGTTCTTTAGAAATTCTCACATTTTATTTCAAGAACCATGCTAGCCATCTAACCAACTGCATAAAGGGGCAGGTCAATCTCTTTGTCTCTGAGTAATGATTTTATGTTGGCTAACTCCATCTTATTTAACTGACTTGCTAGATAAACCCTGAAACTATTTTCTACATGTCATATTTTTCATTTGTGCAATATGGCTAATAAAACTTTAAAAATATAATAGTAACTCGACTTATCACTACGTTAAGCATTCAGCATTCCCAATCACATGAAATTTGGTTGATACTAGGCATTAAGCAGACATTCATAAAAGATATCTTTGGGCAGCAGAAATAAATTTCATAAAACATTCATCAAATTACCTCCATTTTAGTCAGAAGAAAAGCCCATTAGACTTACTCAGTATCTGTATATTCTTGTTCTGTAGAAATTCCTAAACTATTCATATACATAGGATAAGAAATTAAAGGACTAAGTGAAGAAGGAAAATTCACATGAGTGAAGTTACAGTTGACAGGAAAGACTCACTGTCAGCAGACTAGAATCATTTAAACTAAGTAAAAGCAGGACTGAATAAGCAAAAATTACCGATAACCTCTATGGGTCACAGCAAAATATGATAATTGATATCTTAATTTGAACCCAGACTATCAAAAACATTTAAATGTGCTTAATTTGGGGGGCCTCCCTGGTGGCGCAACAGATTAAGCACAGCACTATGAAGCTATCCAGAGCCACTGCAGCACAAGTTCAATACCTGGCCAGGGAGATTCCCAAATGGAGCAGCAGACCTCTCCTACCTCGCCTGCTGCTCCCCTCAGCAGTGTACTTCAGTCAATCTGCCTGTTCTGCTCCCCACTCTATCTCTGGTCAATCCTCTCACCACCCCACACCTCTGGCCTATACCCCAGCTTGTGTACATAAACAAATAAATCTTTTTTAAAAAGTGCTTAATTTTCTTTGTATAAGAATGTCAAATAAGGATATACTACTCAGCCTAAAATTTTGTTGTGAGTGATGAGAATTTTTAAAAATTACCAATGCATAAAATGATAATTTTCATTATATGAAAAAATAGGCTGAGAAGGTAAGATACTCTCTAGCATTGTCAAAAAACCCACAATGCCACCTACTCATAGATCAACATAATTTTTAGGAAATACACTTTACTTTCCAATCTATTTGTATAAGTAGGAGACTAGTTGCCATTACTAAGTTTAGTTTAATAGAATCTATGTTCTGAATTATCTAATTGTGCATGACAGAATAATGAGTTAGTAGTAGCTTTGCAAATATAAGCACTAATATGTGCGCTAGTAAAAACACAAAACTAAAATTATTCTCTAAGCAAAAGATGCAAGATGAAAATATGCTACTATAAAGAGTCTTGGTATCACATGTTGTTGACATCGTTCATTCTTTCTTGTTTCTATGGCAATAAGTCGTTCAATTTATTGCAATTTCCATTGCTGTGGGTATAAACCTGAATATTTCATCTCTATTACCTCTCAGAATTCTTTAAGCAAACAATTCTATGCACAAGGTTTTAGGAAAGCCTTACTGTGACAGGAATGTGCTAAGAGATGATTGCTCACAGTAAGGTATTCCCTCTAGCACTACAAATTTGTTTTGTTCAATGGCAGGAGCATATGTATAATCGTGCACTTGAAAATAGGAATTTCTGGTTCCTGCTCTACAGCTGCAACATTGATGATTTGTGGAAGTCAAATAATGGCCAATCAACTATAAGCATGTTTCTTCAATTATATAGCAAACTGGAGCAACTACCAATAGTTCTATGTGTATAGGAAAATTCGAAATCTTCTCAGGCCATTCCACCTTGCCAAGCCTATCATCATCTCTGTGTGGTACAGAGGACACAAACACTGGAACATAAAAAAGATCAATAAAAAGTCATTACTTTCTGTCTCAGTTACTCCCTAAAATATTATCTCCTTAATATGTTTTAAAAATCAAAAAAGTACAAAAAAACTCCCACAACTACTCTCACCATGTACATAAAACAAGTGATTAAATGCTAGTTAATGTTTATGGAATGGCTTTTGAGGAACTAGTAAAGAAGGTCCTATTCTAACTGAAACCAACATTCAATATGCAAAATAAAATGATCTCTATTGATTTGTCAACAAAATGGAAATTAAATGCATTATAAATTATTTTCTAGTCCTTATTGAAAAGAATGGTTCATATTTAATATAAATTGCAAAGGATAAGGAGTCAACATGGAGAGCCAAATGTACTCCATAGGAATAACTGGACAGTTTCAGAAATACTTTAGTTCATCTGCTCCACTTGGATAGCAATCATTTCAGGTTCTTTCATACTAATATACTAAATAAAACTCCAGGATCATAAGAGCTAGCATGCCTCAATGTATTTTGATCCATTTTCACAGTAGTCCAATAGCATACCACTTTTCAAACACTACATATTTAGAAATTTTAGTCATTATAAAGATAAAAATTGACAAAGTTAATTTGGATTGTAGTAATTTGGTATTGGCTTAAACTTGAATGAATTTAGTCTTTTAACAGAATTATTGCCAATGTGAAGAATCCAGAGGAATGTGTACGAACAACTTGTAACTAAAGGAGAATTTTAAAACAAAAAATGATAATACCCTTATATCCCAAATAGGTTCAGAAATACCTAAAAATATTAAAGGCAATTCTGGAGGCAGAGTAGAATTGTGTTACATATTAAAGCAAAATACAAATCAGAATGAACCTAATAATACAAAGATAACTATAACCAAAGAAATATAATCCCTGTATCTTTTCTAAATCTTTTCCTTATTTGTGTGTGCTTCTCATCTTGACTCCCAGTTTGCTGAATTTTATGCCTGGAGAAAATTGAACATACAGATTTCCTTCTAATAAAACCTAACATACAGGGTGAATTAGAAGAAGATGGACATGCTAGAATGAAAAGATGTGCCCGATATACCTAAAATCATTCTTGAAAATTGAGTAATTTTTTTTTTAGCTTAATAGCATTCTATCTAAGGTATTGTAAAAACCAGGTCAGCTCTGATGCACAACAGAATAAAGAGTGCTGGAGCAATAAACATCATTTCTGAACATCTTTCAATATCAAAAATAGTGGAGGTTTCAGAAAGGTCTCAACAAACACTCTCCTTTACCCTTTTAAATGTCAATAAGGCGAATGAGAAATGGAATTAATAAAGGTAATTAGTATAACAATTACCTTAGATGACCATGAAATTATAGCGTATCCCTTAAGATTTTTCTGTCTGCTGCCATGCAACTGAGAAGAATTAAATTAATGAATGTAGCTAGAGGGAAAAATGCACTGAAACCTGCTAACAGGCTATATATACTTTATTTCTGAAGCAAGGCTTGCTAATTGGTTTGATGTTTTGCTTAAATACTAAAGTGTGCGTGACCAAAACATTTGCACAATACTTCATTTAGGTGCTTACTGTCAGTGAAAGCAGTATTTTGCAGCAAGGAGATGTTGTCTTCCTAAAATATGACAGCATTATAAAAGAAAAGGAAAAAGATCACAGCAAGTGAGTTTTCTTCACCACAGCTCATCCATATCATACACAACATAACAATTGCTTTTTAAGTAGATGAGAACCCCACAATTATACAAGGTGGTCCTATTTCTTTTAAAATAAGAGCTAATTCAGTGGCAGGAATGTGAGTTCTGAGCAAATATACTGAGAACTGAAATAAGAGCACTGATAATTATTTGACTACCACTTTAATTAAACTATAATCAGCATTTTGTTATTCCCAGGGTTTCCCAAACAAAGCCATCTTGTGGTACAGTTGCCTGGCTCTTATTTTCTTTACATTAAAAACAAAAAGTATCCAGCATGATCAGGAGAAGAATTATGCCTCAGATCAAAAAGTGAATTTTCATTTTCATGTGGGACAACCAGGCAGTTATATTCCGCTAGTTGACAAGTACGATATTGCTACCATACTGATGTAATCTCGGTTTAAGCCCAATATTTCATGAATGTTTCTCATTTCTAGCCAAGATTTAGAGATATCAACAGTAAACACATCATGCCTTTATGGAGGTTTTCATTCCCCTCTGACACACCATTTTAGTGATACATTTTGTTACATTAATAAAAATCTTTTTTTTTTTTCTAGAAGACTGGAGCAATACCTAGTTATTTGCAGAGAAATCATACTTTTTACTACTTGTAGAAAATGTGGGATATTATGCCACAAAATGAAACTACTTTGCTTTTAGTCATAAGCAATATGTTAATGATGTAGCTCAGAACCCAGCAAAATAATGTCAAACTAATCTGCAATCTGCCCAGAAAAAATGAAATGTCAGCCAAATCTACCAAATGGCAAATGGTTTTGCTGTTCAAAGTACATGGCTTAAAAATCTACTGGTTTGGAGTAGGGAAAAAAAAGAAATATCAAAAACCTTGGGGGAAAAATCACTATGATGGCAATCTTTTTTATTCTTCCTCAGAGGAACTTACTAAAATTTTGTTGATGGTGTTTTAATTGGTAAGTTTTCCTTTGTTTTTAGTGCTGTTAACTTGACTGATTTAGTAGCATGAAAATATGGTATCATTTTTCAGGGTTTGTAAGATAATGTTTCAAATGAATGAATAATACACAAAGAATCTCTTTCTCAAACATTATTAAAAATAGCCCTTATAGGGCCTCCCCTGTGGCGCAGCGGTTAGGCAGAGGCAACGTGAGTTTGAAGCCCGGCTGGGGAGATTCCCACATGGCACAGCAGACTTCTGCTGCCTCGCCCGCTGCTCCCCTCAGCAGCGTATTTCCATTGATCTGCCTGTTCAGCTCCCTACTCTGCCTCTGGTGAACCCTCTCGCCGCCCCACACCTCTGGTCTGTACCCCAGCTTGTATGCATAAATAAATAAATCTTTAAAAAATAGCCCTTATAAGTAAAACCATTGAATGACATTTTGTACATAAAATCATACATCTGTGATAATGTTCACAAGGATTTTCACAGACTGCATTATGAGGGCATGTTACTGAAAAGTAAGGCCAACATAAAATACAGATGCCTTTAACCTACAGTTTAGATCATTTGAGCTGACTTCAAAAGCACTCATTACAATACTAGCATGAAGATTTAATAATCTGGGGGTAAGAATACAAAATAGCATATTCAGCAACTTATCTTAAAATGTATAAGAATATCTATCTAGATATCTACCTGGACTTAAGCAGTTTTTAAGAAGTGATTTCTTTTTTTTTTCGTGTGCATGTGAACACCACAAGCAGGCTGAAGCTTTTCGGTATGAGAAGCAGAAATTGAAAGCACTTAGTAATGTCCTACAACAATAGAGTCTAATCAACAATATTAAGCAAATCTTTTTAAATATCATTTATTACAACTATTCTTTCCCGATTTTTTTGCAAAATTATATGTAATATGGAAATTTAAAATTTTGACTTGCACTATTTTTATGATTAGGTTTTCAGTCTATTTCTCTTTTTAGCTTTTTTTTTATTGAAGTAACATTGCATTATGTTATATATGTTTCAAGTGTGCATTATTAAGAATCAACATGTATATCTAGTACATTAAGTTCTGTCTTTTGCCATACCACTGCCCCGTTCTCCTCGATTTACCCATCTCTCAATTCCCTACCTTTCTGGTAACCACTAGTTGGTTTTATAGTCCAAAAGTTTACTTCTATCTATTAAACAAATCTTATGACTAATGAGGAGACACAAATTCGTGAAGATATGTCTTCCAACTCAGATAATTTTCCTAAGGTTTAAAATAATTAAGTTGAGCCTTCCTGGTGATCCAGTGGGTTAAGCTCAGCACTATGAAGCTATCCAGAGCCACTGCAGCACGAGTTCAATACCAGGCCAGGGAGATTCCCACATGGTGCAGTAGACCTCTCCTGCCTTTCCTGCTGCTCCCCTCAGCAATGTACTTCAGTTGATCTACCTATTCTGCTCCCCATTCTGCCTCTGGTGAATCCTCTCACCACCCTACACCTCTGGCCTACACCCCAGCTTGCATGCATAAATAAATATATCTTAAAAAAATTAAAAATAAAATAATTACATATATTGTACTTGAAAAAAATTAAGACTTGATTTATATCACATCTCTGCTTCCAATTAACTTAATACTATCATTGTTTTAAATAATAGGGAAAGATGTATTTTCTGGGCTTGCACGAAGTATTTTTATAAAGGTTACTTCTTGAATCTGTAAAATATTTTCTCTTGGTGTCAATGAGTCACAAAGATATGAAAGAAAAGGAGATTTATGGTATTGAAAACCAGAACTTCACTATTGCTTTAATTAAATCTTTTAATATTAAAAATCATAACTTTGTAACTAAGGAAGGACAAATGTGAAATAAACACAGAAATGCTACCAAACTATGATAGATAAATTCCAGTGGCATCAACTTGGATAATCAAGGATTTTGATTAACTATGAGGGCAGATGCTTAATTTCCTTCATTATGAAAATAAGTGTTTCAACAGCTGTCATGCAGTAAAATCACTGAACTCTTGTAGCGAGGCACTCACACTCCAATCCAGAGCACAATCCATTTTGTCTCTACAGTGCCCTATCAGCATGAAAGGCCTAACAGCATTGTCAGCCTGCCAGGTTTGATAGCCTGCATGGAGTCTCAGTTATTTAAAAGGACCATTTAAAATCTCCAAACAGAATTGCTTTCTCTGGAGTTTTGCAGACTGAAAATCCTTTCATATGTATTATGATACCTTTGAGAAGAGAATAAAGGACATTCCCAGAGATAGGGTATAACAATGCACAAAAGATACCATTCTCTCCTCCTAAACTTTGACACCTGTCTCTTCTATAGCCCCCACTCAAGCTAACTGATCTTCAATTTCTGCCTATTTTTCCTCTGACATACTTCACATCAATGCTTTGTTGTGTTTTTAATGATACATTAATCCTGACACTATTATTTACGGTTGGACAATCTCTCACTTCTCATGGCCAGGTATCTTTAATCCAACTAAAGCAACACTTCCAAAAGGATACTCATTCTCAGGGAGGGAGGGAGAGAGGGGGTCAGGGGGTGAAAGAGTGAAAGAGTGAGCAGGCAGAATCCTAAAGACTAGACTGCCAGGAAGTTTCTCTCAGGGAGTAGAAAGAGCTCTCTCTGTAAAAGCACCAAAGTCAAAGTGGTAACCATGGCATTTTAAAGAACTTAAAAATCTGGCCTCAAGTTCGAGTTCCAATCTTGTTAAAGACAGTACGTGTGTGTCAAAAGATAAGAATGAGGACAGGCCTATGCTGATGATTTCATGGAAAAGTTTGAGATAACCTGGACTTAATTGTTCATTTTGCATTAAATATTAATTTCTTCAATATATCCACTTTTAATGTCCCTCTCCTATGCCTTTAGACTACCCATTCTCCTTTTCATCATTATCACCCTTACTCTTTTCCAACGTCTATATATATATTTTGAATGATCTTATATGCAAAACATTAAACATACAAAGATGTATAAAGCAAAGTCCTTTCCCTCTGCACTTTCATCTTTCATTGTCTCCTCTTTTCCTCATATGGAAACATATTCTCCAGACTAAAATCTGTTTTGTTTTGTTTTTTCCCCCATTGGTTCTTTTCAAACAGCCCAATATCCCATACTTTTTTTTCAGATCTTCCATTCAAAATCTCTTGGGACTCTGATACCCCTTTCGGATTCATCCATTTAAGGCCTCCTATTTATTTTGGCCACATACATTTAATCTAACTCTTCACTCTCTTTTTCCTTAAACTTCTAAAATCTGCCCCTATCCCTCATCTCTCTTCCAAAAGTGTTATATTAAGGTCACAAATAAGGACCTAATTTTTTTAAATGATCTCTTTTCAGTCATCAGTGTTCATCTATGTGGGAGCTGATAAATATTTATTGGCTGTTTATTATGCATCAGACATTGCACCTGATATAGGACAAAAAGACAGCTAGGTCACCTCTATTCCCTTGGAATTCACAGTATAAACCCCTGTCTTATAGGCATGTAAATGCAATAGTGTATGACAAAAACTATAGATGACATAAGATATAATCAGGATATAAGAGAACGAACAATCAAGTCTCTCAGGAGAGGTCAAAGAATGTGATTTAGTTGAATGGTGATTGAGCTTGTGCTGGAAAGGTAAACTGGAATTCTTCAGAGTAGAAAAACTACATTTCAAAGAGAAATATGAACAAGATACAAAATGGATGTAGTGTTAGGTCAGTATGGTTAGAGCAGAAAGTAAATGACAGCAATGAAATAGGAATGGAAGGTAGACCAAAACACAACAGGCACCTGCCACATGAGGGAGTGTGATTTGTGACCTGGTCAGCTAAGACTCATTTCAGTATTTTTAAATATACAAGAAAAAAAGGCATTTGTGTTTTATAACAATAATATTGTTCTCTTATAATGAGAACTTGGAGGAACAGGTAAAACTGGAGTCAAAGAAGACAACTTGGTAGGGTATTGCAGTATTTCATGTGAACAAGTTTGGAGAAGAGGAGTAATTGAGAAATAGCAGGGTAAGTGGGGACAGAAAGAGTTATATATTTATGAAATACTTGGGAAGTAAATTTGATTAAATAATAACATGATCCAGGGAATGTGAAAATCTCAACTTCTAGATTTCTGATACAATGGATGGTGGGACTATTAGCCAAGAGAGGCAGGGTGGATAAATAGACTGAATGGGGAGAGCTGTGATTTACTGAGTGTTGAAAGCCTTAATGTTAAGGGACTATTTGGAAGGTAGTTTAGATTATTTGTAATGTAAAAGAGACACCAGAGTTTAAATAAGTATTCAAAAGTCTCCAGAATATAAGAAATACACCTATATAAATATACCTATATAGCTAAACCTATGTGGGTGGATAACCTCATAACCTCAGCCAGGGGGAATTCTTTTGTAAGTATACAGCATCCCTTGGGGACTCTCATTCCCATAGGTTCTATGGGACCTATCACAAATTCTAGGAAGATTCTTAAAGCTATAAATTACTTGCCACCATTTTTATTCATTCATCTAAACAATTTTGAGTACCTACAGCACAGGCACTGTACTAAACATTTTGTGTGTGTGTGTGTGTGTGTGTGTGTGTGTGTGTGTGTGTAATGAATAAGGCATGGTCCCTTTTTACTGAGGTGTTATATGGAAAAAATGACATACACAAATAAAATACAATTTAGTAAATGATATATTAGAAGTGTGTATAATTCCATGGGATCATAGAGAATCATTACTTTTGGTTACAGGGAATTATGGAGCTTGACATAACTCTAAGCCTATATTTCCAATGGGTTTATCAGATATCCCAATGGGATATCTTCTGGTATTTAAAATGTACTGCATCTAAACTTAACATCTAACTATATAACTTTTGATAAGTCACTTAATTTCCCTTTCATTTTTTTCCTAAATACAAGGAGAGAAGAAAAATAAGTGATCACTTCCAGAGCTAACACTTACTTCTCTGAGTTTTTCAGAGCTCTTTTACAACTGCTTTATTTATGTTAATAACATTTAGTACTAATCAGTGGTTCTTCCCTCTCCTTTGTCTTCATTATCCAGAGACACTGTGTAAATTCTGTTAACCCTCCCTCCAAAAAAATTAAATGGCATCTATGCTTCTATTGTATCTCTACTGCCAGGGTCAAATTCCATGTACTCCTGGCCTCTGTTGTATGTTACTGCATAAACCTAAGTCCAGTCTCAGTCACCAAAAATCTCTACTAAGGATTGTTTCGGAACTTTTAATTGAAGGCTTTTTACTGATTTATTACTCAGCCCCCCAAACCACAATTGCCTTTCTCTGCATTTGCCATTTAAAGTCAGATTTGTATTTCTCATGGCTCTTCAGGTTTTCCAACAATTAGTTTTCCAACTTTATTTCGTTCATTTTTTATCTTCCTCTTTCATCTACTTTTTGCTCCCACCAAATAGAATTATTTTGACACAAAAGAGATTTGTCACATCTTTCACAAATTTGTAACAATTAATATTATGTTCATAATGACTTTTGACATGATTTTTAAATGCTTTATTTCTTTTGTAAAATTGATTCAGTCACTGTAAATATTTTAAGAAAATAGAAAAATACAAAGAAGTAGATAAAAACCATTTGGAATGCTACTCAAATTTTATTAATAATCTTTTTAGACAATTCTGTAGATACTGATATATATATATATATGTATGTTTATCTTAATGTCTAATGTTCAAAATTATGAAATAACATATTGCAGACATCCTTCCAGGTAGATAAATGTAGATTTGAATCATCATATTGATTATTATATATTCCATTGCAGGTAAAGTTGATATGCAACCAGTATGCACCACTATGATACAGAGGTTGGCATCTGTCTATTCCAAAAAGTGAGGTATCTATTCTGACTTGTCAGTGTACACACTCTATTAGCTGTTAAATATCTTTAATAACAACCTAATTTTAGAAGTGTAGAATTGTTTACCTAACCATTCTTCTCTTGATGGAGAATAGGTAACATTTTAATCAATTTTTAATAAAAATGAATTGTATTTATCATTTAATGTACCATTTAATGCAATTTCCTCCATTAAGCCATTTTTCAAATCTACAGCCAAAAATGATCTCCCTCCTTCTTAATTCCCAGATGACTTTGCCAGTCCTCTGCATTTATCACTTTCAACCTTGAATTTTAATTATTTCAGTCTTCTTTCCTAATAGAATATAAGCTCCTTTAGGACAACAACCCTCTTTATAGATTCCACAGTGGTTGAATCAATGCTTTGTTCATCATAAACATTCAAAGCTTGTTTGTTGAATAAATGGTGGAAATAATGAATGTCAAAAAATAGATCCACGAGAACACTGTATCACAAGGACAATTCAGAATTCTGCATGTTGAAATTATTTGTAAATGCTCAAATAAATTATGTAACTTATCCTAAATTATCTAGTAAGCAAATTAGCAACTGTCAATGCCATTAGAAAGAAAAGGGAGAAAAATCTATCAAATAGCAATTTCTCATAAAGCAATTAGAAAAGCAATTAATGAATGGTGAGCCTCAGAGACTATAATGGAATTATTGGGTGGGAATGTATTCATTTAGCCATCATTTTTCTAAATGTCAAGTAAAACTCTACAATGTTAATTCACTGATGGTGTTCTGCTATAAGAACTCTAAAAAACAGAATGAGACAAACAAATTTACGTAAACTGTATTTTGAGCTTTGCCACCATCAGTATGCCTCAAAAGATATTTGAAATCTATAAACAAACAAGGTAAATGATTAATAACACAAGGTCAACTTCTATAGGCATGGTGATCCTAAACACTTGTGTTTGTTGTTGTTGAGAAGAAGCAGCTTAACACTCCATTAATCAGACAGAGTGAAAGGCACAAATTTTGCCCTCAAGAAAGGATATTCATAGACTAAATTGCAGCATCACCTAAGCTCATGCTTTAACAAATTAAAGTAGTATAAAAAAAAAAAAAAAACCTTTACTCCTCTCCTCTTATCTTAATTTTCATAGCCAAAAGAATGCCATGGATTTGTACCACCACCATGAAGTGAATATGCAGAATGAAGAAACCAGACTAAATGAGTTATATACCAAATTATCTTCCATAATTATATGGCTTGGCATTTTCTTATCTAAAACTTCAAAGCAACCTTTCAACTAAACCTCAATATCCACATAGGCCATGTCTTTGCCTGCCAACAGTAAAACAGCAATGTGGGCTTCCCTGGTGGCACAGAGGTTAACGTCTCAATACTATCAAGCTACCGCCAGCCACTATGGCATGAGTTTGATCCCCAGCCAGGGAGCTTTCCCACATGGCACAGCAGACCTCTCCTGTCTCCCCCACAGCTCCCCTCAGCAGTGTATTTCACTAGATCCACCTGTTCTGCTCCCAACTTGATCTCTGGTGAATCCTCTCATCCACCTACCCCCCAGACCTCTGGCCTACACCTCAGTTCTTGTATGCACAAATAAATAAATCTTTTAAAAAAAACAGAGCAATGTAAGATGAAGGTGTAGGTATTACAACCTTGGAGGTGAGCCTCTGCCTCCCAGCAGTGCAAGAACCTTAGAACTTTTGGGATGAAAACAGGATGAACCAAAACAAATGCTTCTGTGAAAAGGAGATATACTTAAAGGAAGCACTGCATATCTTTTATAAAGGAAAATCTCTGACGTTGTGCAGCAAAACTAGATTTTGAGAGTATACTTTCTGAAAATCAAGCAGAGGGATTTCAGTGAGGAATATTTTCATTCCACGTGTGATGTCTGTTCAGTCCCAAATATTAGAAATCTCATGTAAGTCAGTCTACCCCTCAGTGAGGCCTGAGTCTAGATTATTTTGAGACACAAACAGTAGGTCTCCTCCTTTGCTGCACTATTGTAGGATCTGGTTTGGTTTAGGGACATGAGAAAATATAATACAAGTTCACAATTCCTTATTTGAAATTTAAAAATCTCTATCAAAAAAAGTTGTTTGGTTGTTTTTTGTTTTTTTTTTTTTTTTTGGTAACTGGTTTGGTAACAAAAATTAACCTGAGCTGACTCGAGGCAATTTGTACTTTATTCATCCCACAGAATGTGAATATCTTATAGATTTGGTGGCAGAATTATCAATGTGCTTGATTAAGAGTCTCTTCTTCAGACCCCAAAGTGAACGCTATATGGAGAGAGTATAGGTAACTTTTAAAATCTAAAATATTCTTTATCCAATATCCTAGGGTTCAAATGTTCAATGATAAGAGATGATATTATCAGTTTTTATTTACTAGATACTGGCTGAGTACCACACACACTATGTGAAATTAGAACACTCTATATTAATTAGTTCATTTAATGTTCACTGCAAGAACTCTCTGGTAATCCCTATTTTGCAGTTGAAGAGACTGAAGTAAAAGGTAGGTGTAGTAACTCAACCATAGCTTCCCCACATTTAATGGTAAAGCTGTGATATGAACCCAATAGTCTGATGATGTAGCCTACACAACCACTAACTCCAGGACACTTTCTGTGCTCTGCTGGAAGATATTCTGAATCAATATGCTCTTTGGAAAAATTAACTGCTTAAAAGACTCTGTGATAAAGCCTTGCTCTACAAGAATTAAATACATAGTCACTTGCCAATATCTCCTTAGAGGAGAGAACAGATAAGGAGCACCTATTATTTTTTACAGAACGTTACTAAACTCTGCATACTGGATTCTGCCTCTATGAGACATCACATCCTTAAATGAACTATTAAGATGCCATTGCTGTCATCTACTCCTAATGTGATCTGAAGAACACCAGAACACCTCTGTGCACAGCTTGACATTACCCACAAAGTGACAGAAACAAGCAGGCAAGGGTGGCCTTCATCAAAATCCCAAAATCAAAAAGTGGTTGACATGTTCTGAGAAAGCATCCCTTCGAGTCACAGAGAAATTGATATTTTAGTTGAAAATTGACTTTGCCTTGAAAATTGACTCCATTTTAGTTCCAATTCTGGTCATATCTGTCTTAATTAAAGGTCCCTGAGATGGTCGTTTACTGACCTTTAGGGGATCCTTAAGCAAATGCTATTTTGTAATGAGTCTTCCTTTCTTTTGTTCCTTGAAGCAATTAGAGCCTGTGAGCCTCTAGTCTTAAAATTAACTGGTGGAGTTTGGTCATAATACAGCAGTTTTAATGTGGATGGCAGCACTCTGTGTGCGTGTGACTGGTTTACAGTTCACTTAAGTGGAGGAGCAGGTTGCTTTTGATGAGGGTTGGGGAGCAGACTTAGACCACCCTGCAATCTCCACTGTGATGCACTCCTGGTGTCTTTGATCTGTCACTCTCTAAAAGAATAGAAGCCACATTTCACGAAATTCAATACAAATAAAACCTGGAAACCTTCACTCTGGAGAGAACTCAGTTTCCTATAAGACCTACCACCGACAGTGTCACTCCATTTACCACTTGATATCACGATATGTGCAAAAATATGTGTTCAGGGGTGTGGAATTGGAACTCTTCCCTTCCTCTCTGATCAATGATCTTCCTCTCTGGGTATCAGGACAAGCTGTAGCAGCATTAAGCTCTGAGTCTATGTCTCCTATATAAATCCTTACCCTCCTAGAGGAAAATAAGTTTCTCCAGCTACACATTTGGAATTAGAAAATTCATGCTAATAAATACATTAGCCATCCCTTAATCTGCCATATTTAAGGTAAGAGTGTATCATAAAACAGCTATAACTATCTTCATTTTTTTTTTAATTCAACATGTCTCAGCAAACATGTTGAAACAAATTGATTTTTGCTTATTTTCTTTCTGGGTTAGCACTTAAGAATAAGTAGTTTTGGTGCAGCAGATCTCTCCTGCCTTGCCCACTGCTCCCCTCAGCGGTGTATTTCAGTAGAACCACCTGTTCTGCTCCTCACTCTGTCTCTGATGAATCCTCTCACTGACCCTCCACACCTCTGGCCTGCAACCCAGTTCTTCTATGCGTAAATAAATAAGAATAAATCTTAAATAAGTGAACCATCTGCAGGAACTGGGCAAAGATGGTCAAAGATAGAATAGTAGGTCAGGTCTGTGTGCACATCTAAGGAATCACTTAGATGTGATTTTTCCACTCTGCTGCATTTTCCAGACAACATTTCAGGTTCTTCTGGTTTAGGAATGCTCCCTTCCAGGAACTCAGTGCATCTAACTGTGTTTAACTCCCATTGTGTTCTTCACTGTATCACATTTTGTACAGCATTGGTGGTATTTGCTTTCCTTTCTTTTTATTCACTACATTATATGTTGTGTCTGATTTATATGCAAACTTGATAATCCTCCCTCCTTTAACAGAATTGACAGCATGTAATTACATACGCACATTATTTTCATAAATGTGCTCACTTGGGTCATGTTTGAAATTCACAGTGTACTTCTTATTTTTTATAAAGTAGGTGTTGGAAAATAGGGAACCTTGACTCATCCTTAAGCATAAGGAAATTAAAACCTGTGCATGATTATACAAATGAGTTTCATAGCTTCTTCTCTGAAATTCAGGTATTAGTTCTTTTTTTTTTAAGATTTATTTATTTTTGCATACAAGCTGGGGTGCAGGCCAGAGGCATGGGGTGGTGAGAGGGTTCACCAGAGACAGAGCGGGGAGCAGAACAGGCAGATCAACAGAAATACATTGCTGAGGGGAGCAGTGGGTGAGGCAGGAGAGGTCTGCCACGTCATGTGGGATTTTTCCTGGCCAGGCGTCGAACTCACATTGCCGCAGATGACAGCTCCACAGCATAGCGCTTAACCGCTGCACCACCGGGGAAGCTCAGGAATTGGTTCTTTAAAGTTGTCAAATGTTTAAAAAAGGAGATTATTAAATAAATTCCATGGGTTTTTGTGTCAGAAGTATTTTCCCCTATTTTTACTAGCTCCTACATATTTGGTAGTGAGACTCAATCTAATGAAAGATGAAAAGGCTCTAATTCTTTATCATTAACAGGAATTTACACATAACAATAATAATTAGAATATTGAAATCCCAGAATCAGTAACTCATGTGACTATCTTCACTCCTAGAATGATAAACACTAGCCTCACTTCCAAAAAATATTCATCCCACTGATGATATATATCCACCATAAATTATTTGTGTGTAACTGAATGTGTGAAAAACAGAAATTAAATGATACGATCAAAAACAAAGAGATTTTGTTCTCTTTGGAAAAAAATTGACATGCATGCATAGTCTAAATAGTCTTTAAATAGACTAAATTCTCATCTGATTCTTGTTAACACATATTTTACAAGCCTGTCAAATTATTAATTCAGCATCATATGGATAAGAAAAAATGTGACTGAAGAGTTCAACTTTTCATACTGCCCTCAAGAGCCTGCAATTCTTCCATTTCTTACTAATTTGATGAAGAAACAATTTATAAAATATTACAGTATGAGGGGATTAAATATCAAACAATTGGCAATCTAGTTGCTGTTCATATTTGGGGTTTGTACTATATGGGCTTTGGGCTTGTTTTAATTAGCTCATTTATCAAATACTATCATTTTAGATTTAAAGAAGACAGAGAGATGATCATAGGTGCCAACCACACATGTGGTAAACAAGAGTACTATCTTAATTTTCATACACTAAGTTTCATAGGATGTAAACATCTGTTTTATGTGTACATACATGCAAACACATATACATTCTACTCTTGATCAGGATACACCAGGTTATACTTTCAACAATCAAATCCAAAATGTAAGATGGTTTTAAAGAACAAAATATTTATTCTCACTCATGCTACATGTCCAACAGATGTTGATGGAGATCGTTCTAATCTTTGTTGGCAAGGACATTCACTGAGGGAGCCTTTACTATGTTTGACACGAGTTCAACCTAAAGCTTCATATTTTTTAAGACATCAGAAACAAGTATGGAAAAATCACGCACTATCTCTTTAGAAATTTGGCTCAGAAATAACAAACATCACTTCCAACTACAGTTCATTTACTTGATAATTCAAGTGGCCTACCTAATACTAAAAATTAAAAAGCACTGTCATTTGTTTTTACAGTAAAAGAACTGAGAATATTGCTGACCACTATCCATTTGTACACAAGTAGTTAACCAATGTGTATGATATAGAGTCTGTTTGTTTGTGCTTCTCATGTCATTTCTACATGCCCAGGAAATTTCCTCAAGTAGTGTTAAGCACATAATATGTACTAAATAAATATTCAGTTCATCTAATAAGGAAGAATTTATCACATACTATGTGTACAACAACATGTATGAAAACATTGGGGAAACAAAAGAAATCAACATAGATGCACCATAATCAGTATTCTAATTGGAATATTGTGAACCATGAAAAGCATTCAGTTCACTAATTTAGCATATATATAATTAGTTGTCTGTTATACACTAGTTAATGTGAATACAATTGTGAGCAAAAATAGATGTAAATGCAGAAGTCATGGAGCTTGCAGTATAGATGGAAAAAGACAGACAATCAAACAATTCATTATGATAATGACTATTAAAACAAAGAACTGGGGCTTCCCCGGTGGCGCAGCGGTTGAGGGATGCACTGTGGAGCTGTCGACAGCGGCAACGCGAGTTTGACGCCCAGCTGGGGAGATTCCCACATGGTGCGGCAGACCTCTCCTGCCTCGCCCGCTGCTCCCCTCAGCAGTGTATTTCTGATCTGCCTGTTTTGCTCCCCACTCTGCCTCTGACGAACCCTCTAGCCACCCCACGCCTCTGGCCTGTACCCCAGCTTGTATGCATATATAAATAAATCTTTTAAAAATAAAAATAAAAATAAATAAAAAAATAAAACAAAGAACTGGAGAAGATCAGGAAAGAGTACATACATCAATAAAAGAAACATGAATGTTTTACTTAAACTGAATTGGGGTAGACATTATTAGAGCCTTCCGGCATTCTACTACCTGGACGGTGGACAAATTATACTTCCAGAAAGAAGTATTTGAAAAGTGTCACATGATTTGTTATACTGTCTTCCCCTATATTCATCCAATTACAGAATCATACGTTAAGATATAGGTACTACAACACAGAAGCTACTAGAAGACAGAGAAACCCATAAATGACAGCAGTTCATGACAGGAACCTTCATATGCAATAGGCTTCTGTGGAAGAGAAATAAATATTTATAGTAACAAGCAACTGAGATTTTGGTCTTTTAAACATGCAGCATAACATAGTCTATCCAGACTAATACACAGAGCCCAAAAGAATAAGTGGTTAGAAAGAAAAAAAAAAAACAAAAAACGGGAGAACACACAAATAACCAGGATAAGAAATGAAAGAGGAGAAATTACAACAGACACAGCAGAAATCAAAAGAATAATCAAAGATTATTATAAACAGCTATATGGAAACAAGTTCAACACCTTAGAGGACATGGACAAATTCCTGAAACTACACAGCCACCCAAAAATAGGTAAAGAAGATATAGAACACCTAAACAGGCCAATCTCAAGCAGCAAAATTGAAGCAGTAATCAAAACCCTCCCCAAAAAGAAAAGCCCAGGACCAGATGGTTTCATAAAAGAATTCTACCAAATGTTTAAAAATGAACTAGTTCCTATATTACAAAAACTCTTTCAAAAAATTGAGAAGGAAGGAGTACTATCAAACACATTCTATGAAGCAAACATTACTCTAATACCAAAACCAGACAAAGACAATACAAAAAAAGAAAACTAAAGACCAATCTCCCGAATGAATAATGATGCAAAAATATTTAACAAAATCTTGGCCAACAGGATCCAACAATACAGCCAAAAGATAATACACCACGACCAAGTGGGATATATTCCAGGGACACAAGAATGGTTCAACATCCGAAAATCAATCAATGTATCCAACACATCAACAAAAAGAAAAATAAAAACCATACGATCATATCAATAGATGCTGAGAGGGCATTCGACAAAGTGCAACACCCATTTATGATAAAGGCCCTTGAAATCCTTGGGATAGAAGGAACATTCCTTAACATAATAAAATCCATATATGACAAACCCACAGCCAATATTACCCTCAATGGTGAGAAGCTGAAAGCCTTTCCCCTAAAATCAAGAACAAGACAAGGATGTCCACTCTCACCATTGCTTTTCAATATAATACTTGAAGGCTTAACGAGAGCAATAAGACAAGAGAAAGATATACAAGGAATCCAAATAGGGAAGGGAGTAATTAAACTGTCACTTTTTGCAGATGATATGATTATATACATAGAGAATCCTAAAAACTCCATAGAAACTATAGACCAATTCAGTAACGTAGCAGGATACAAAATCAATGCACAAAAATCGGTAACCTTTCTATATGCAAACACTCAGTCTGAAGAAGAAGAAATTAAGAGAATTATCCCCTTCAAAATTGAAACCAAAAAAATCAAGTACCTGGGAATAAACCTAACAAAAGAGGTAAATGAATTATACAAAGAAAACTACAGGACACTGATAAAAGAAATAGAGGAGGACACAAAAAAAAATGGAAAGATATCCCCTGCTCATGGATTGGAAGAATCAACATTATCAAAATGGACATCCTACCAAAAGCAATCTACAGATTCAATGCTATTACAATAAAAATCTCAATGGCATTCTTCAAAGAAATAGAACAGATATTGATGAAATTCATGTGGGACCATAGAAAACCTTGAATAGCTAAAGCTCTCCTGACTAAAAAGAATATAAATGGAGGAATTACAAGCCCTGATTTCGAACTATACTACAAAGCCATAATAATTAAAACAGCATGGTACTGGAGCAAAAACAGACACACAGACCAATGGAATCGAATAGAAAACCCAGAAATAAATCCACATATTTATGGACAACTAATCTTCAACAAAGGAGCAACGAATATGCAAGGGAACAATGTTAGCTTGGTGTTGGGAAAACTGGACTGCCACATGCAAAAAAATGAAGCTAGACTACTACCTCACACCATGCACAAAAACCAACTCAAAATGGATAAAAGACCTGGAGAGAAGACCTCAAGCCATAAAGCTTATAGAAGAAAATATAGGCAAAACTCTACATGACATACATCTCAGCAAAATCTTTAAAAGCACTTCCCTCATAGCAAAGGAAGCAAAAGAAAAGATAAACAGCTGGGACTACTAAAAAGCTTCTGTACAGCAAAAGAGACAATAATCAAAACAGACACCCTACTAATTGGGAGAAGATCTTTGCACACGATACAACCGATAAAGGACTGATAACAAAAATCTACAAAGAGCTCACACAACTCAACAAAAACAAAGTCAACAATCCAGTCAAAAAATGGGCAGGAGAGCTAAAAAGCTACTTCTCCAAAAAAGAAAAGCAAATAGCCAACAGGTATATGAAAAAATGCTCAACATCACTGATAATCAGGGAAATGCAAATTAAAACCACAATGAGATACCAACTCACGCCAGTGAGAATGGCACACATTAAAAAACAGGTAACAACAAATGTTGACGAGGGTGTGGAGTAAAAGGAACTCTCCTTCACTGCTGGTGGAAATGCAAATTGATCCAACCACTATGGAAAGCTGTATGGCATTTACTCAAACTGCTAGAAATGGAGCTTCCATACGACCCAGCAATATCACTTCTGGGAATCTACCCAAAGGACACAAAAACACTAATCCAAATGGATATATGCACCGGCATGTTTATTGCAGCACCGTTTACAATAGCTAAAGTATGGAAACAACCCAGATGCCCAAAAATAGGTGACTGGATCAAGAAGATGTGGTACATATACACAATGGAATACCAGGCAGCATTCAAAAAAGACAAACACGTGCAATTTGCAGCAACATGGATGGAACTAGAAGGGATCATGATCAATGAAATAAGCCAGAAAGTAATAGAAAAAAATATCAAATGGTTTCACTTATAACAGGAATATAGGGGAGTCAAATAAGAATGCAACATTCAGCAGGGGAGGAGGGGAGGGTAAGAGCTCAAGAGAGGGGAAGAGGGGAGCACGGGGGACTATGGTGATGGCTTCATGGGTGAACAGGTGGTGGGTAACCTATGGGGAACACACAATAATGTAAAAGGTATGAATAACAAAAGTAAATAAATAAAATATTTATCAAAAAAAAAAAAGAAGCTGTTAGGTATATGAAGGGACAGGAAAGAACAGAAGAGATGAGGTAAGAGATGAGATTAAAAACAACAAAAACTGGCTCCCTGGTGGCACATTCGGTTAAGTGCAGCACTAGGAAGCTATCCAGAGCTATTACAGCACGAGTTTGATATTCGGCCAGGGAGATTCCCACATGGCACAGCAGACTTCTCCTGCCTCACCCACTGTTCCCCTCAGCAGTGTACTTCAGTTGGTCTGCTTATTCTGCTCCCCACTCTGTCTTTGGTAAATCCTCACCCCACCACCACACCTTTGGCTGACACCCCAGCTTGTATGCATAAATGAATCTAAAAAAAAAAAATTGGGGCAAGCCCTGATATTAGACATAACAGGTTCTTTTGAGAAATGGAGTAAATTTAACCTCATAGATTACATTACTGCATAAGAATCTAAATAATTAATTTCTAGGGGTCATTTAAGCTTTAAATTTGTGATAGTTTTGAAAGAAATATTAGGAACAAATCTAATCCAAATGATCCAACTTCTAAGGCGTTCCTATTTCCACAATAAGGAGTTTCACTATTTCCACAGTCCCTTCAAAATACCCTTAAAACAAATGCCAAAAATAATCACTGAAATTTCCTTAAACAAACAAACAAACAAAAACACCTTCTGTCAATTTCTTTCAATTTCAAAAAAAAAAAAAACAAATCCAAACAACACATTTTTCTAGAAAATTGAACTATTTTCAAATGTGGTCAAATATTTTCCCATATACTCCATATACTCATTTTCCCATATATTCCACAGTGGAAAATGTTTAAGTCAAGCTCTATTTGGTTATGTCCTATCTTTTCTCTAAAATTCATAAGGCAGACCTCTCGCCACTCCACGCCTCTGGCCTGTACACCAGCTGTATGTATAAATAAATAAATCTTTAAAAAAAAATTCATAAGGCAGAAAAAGAAGGGAGAAGGAATATTTTCCCCGCATTACAACTTACTTCAAAATAATTCTAATTCACTATTAAGTAAATTAAAAATACTTTATTATTTTTATTTCTTCTACTGATTTTCAAATGAAGCAATTCTACTCTCCCCAATTCCTGATTAATATATTGCTAATATTTGATCTTTTGTAACTTCAGGAAAAAAATTCAATTTGAGCAATTAAAGAATAAAATCTTTAATCATTACAGAAAAACAGTTTTGTTCTGCCAATTAATGCAGTCTAAGATTTGAGAAACACAGTAAATAAAAATAAAAAATAAAAACAAAAGTCTGCATGAAGATGTCTTAGTCAAATACTAGAACTAAAGTTTCCATAAAATATTTCTGAAAACATAAAGAAAAAAAACATTAAGTGTTGTTTTGCTAATAAAACTAATGATTTCTCTTGATATTTTTAGAATAAATCCCAGTAAGCTGGCTTGCTATTACAAGAAAACTCAAAGTCTATTAAAACTGGATGCAGTTTAATCTATACAATAGTTTTCTTTTCTCAGCCAAAATAGATGCAGCAATTTTAGTTACTAGAAATTTAAATGGGCATTATCTTTGAAATAGTAATTTCTATACTTTCATTTCATTAGAAAAACTAATTATAGAAAGTGGTTGTAAACCTTTCAGTCTAGGGCCTCCCTGGTGGCACAGCGGTTGAGCACTGCGCTGTGGAGCTGTGAGCAGTGCGCAAAGCGAGTTCGAAGCCCAGCCGGGGAGAATCCCACATGGTGCAGCAGACCTCTCCTGCCTCACCCACTGCTCCTCTCAGCAGTGTATTTCTGATCTGCCTGTTCTGCTCCCCGCTCTGTCTCTGATGAACCCTCTTGCCACCCTATGCCTCTGGCCTGTACCCCAGCTTGCATGTATAAATGAATAAATCTTTAAAAAAAAAAAACAAACCTTTCAGTCTAGAAACTTATTTTTCTGAACAAGCATATGTATAATTATGTGAGTAATGATAAATTAGCATGGTCAAATATTACAATTTTGCTTCTTTTATGTGATAAACTTTCTCTTTTTTGTTTCTGGAAGCTGGATTTTCTATGTACATAAAACATGATGTATAAAGCATAATTTTTAAATCTTTCATTATAATTAAACATATTTTCCACAGAAGCAATCACAAGCAAAATTGAATTTTTCTTTGAAACCTCAAGATATTGCTCTGTTTCATGAACTGCAATATTATTTTTTCATTGTATAGTATGTACATTGAGAATCTTTAGAAGGTTGAGTTGTACTCTACAAGTCTATATGTTCCCTTCGTTGTATTTTTAAAACCCTTGTTCTTTTTTAAAACCCTTTACTTATTATCACATATGATCTTCTCAGAAAGAAGTTGCCAACAAAATGTCAAATGAAATTGTATGTCACAATAACAAGAAATTCCCTAGTCCACTTATGACATTCAATGAGATACAAGAAGATAGGAAATGTAAAACCACTAGTGTTTTGATCACACTCTCTTCCCCACTTTTTTCTTCTTTTTCATATTTGGGTATTCCATTATAATAATATTAAATACATTTATAATAATATTATAATATTATAATAATAATTATAACAATAATTATATAATATTAGATACATTTAATAAATGTATTTAATATATTAACTACATTATATTATATGATATATTATATATAGCATCTATTAATACTGACTCTGTCCTCTATGCATGTAATTACTTTTCTTTGAACACCATTAAACATTTAAGCTTGGTGTATGAAGTAATATACAAACACTAAAACACTTATTTAGTGTTAAAGAAAAAATCCTTAAATAATAGCACTTAACTATGAAAATTCTGAAAAAGTATGAAAACACTGATACTTAATTTAGAATTTTGTAGAATAAATAATATTTCAATTAATGAGGTAGAAATATTAACTAACAATTCGCATTACATCAGTATTTTAAACATAGCCTTCACAAATAGCAGTTAATTAACAACACTGGACCACAAAGACAAAAATTAAGATAGCTTTTAAATTCTTGTCAGTTCCCTGTGATTTTTGAGGCAATCTCTATGTTATCCAGTCAATACTGTCAAATACACATTTTCTCATCTATTCCACAATGAAAAGTATGTAAATTAGCTTGTTTCATAAGTCAAACTTCAGTCTCACGTATGGCTGATTGTACTGAAAGAAAATTAAGAATCAAGTCATCCAAACTATTCCACATGTGCCTTATAGAAATCATAACACATAAAATTCCTTAAAAGAGAGTCAAATATAAAGATCCATATAAGCAATTTGACTGGTCCCATTTTGAGCCAAAAGTAGTGAACACGATGTAATATATACAGATGTTAAATTATAATGTATACTTGGAACTTACGTAGTTACTAACCAGTATTATCACAATAAAAATTTTAAATAATTATTATAATAGGGAAAACTGGGTCTAGGTTATATGGGTATTATTTTCATACTTTTCTCTAATCCAAAACCATTTTAAAATAAAAGTTCAAGTAAACAAACTAATAGGAAAATAATTTATATAAATAGGATGAAACTTTGTATGCTTATGAGCCATCACAGTACTGGTGGCTGATAATCTTTCTTATTTTTATACCCCAGCAGTAACTCAATCAAAGAATATGGGTCTCAGTATGGTAGGAAAGAACTCCCACTTGCCCATGAGGATGAGTTAGTGAAGATATTTTGCACTGTAGGACCTAATTGGAAGATCCTCTTACACCAATACAACAAAGTGGTTAATATATAGGCTCTGGGACAGAATAACCAATCACCAGCTTTCACCAACATTGTAACCCCCAAAAAGATTACATGAAATCTCATTTTAAAAGAAAATAATAGTATTCATATAGTGGGATGGTGTTTTGGACTGAGATCATATAGTAAAGTGCTTAAAACACTGCCTGACATACATAGTAGTATCACTAACCAAAACAAAAAAGAAAGAGAAATTAGTCTTTAATGAACTCCAAAATCTGCTAACATAATTTTAGACTTGAAAATTGGAGTACCAAGTGTAGAGGGATGTCTTTTCTCCTATCAAAATATCACCTATCCACTGAAGCTGATTTAAGTTCCACCTGATCCATGAATCTTTTTCTAACCTTTCAAACCTCCATAAATCTGTCTCTAGTCTTCATCTCAGCAATACATATTGTGTATGCCGATATTTACCAGGGGTATTGGGAAATGTTGTGGAGGATATTGAATGGCATGCTGATGAGATTATCCTTATTTCAGAGGTAAAGCTTGGCCATTAAAAGCTTTTGAACATGAGTAAATTTATAGAAGTATGACTTCTAAGCCAAAGGGAATTTATATTTTACATTTTTGCATGTTTTGCCAAGTGTCCTCCTTGAAAGTTGTGACAATCCCCACTGTATTCATACACTAATTTTTAACGTGAGACCTTAAGTCAGCATTTTGTCACAGAAAGTTTACTTTTCCATCCTTTAAGGAGAGGCTTTCTTGGATTAATTAGATTCTAAATCAAGGAGCATTTCTTAAAGTGAGTTCCTATATGAAATATTCAGAACACAGTCAAAATAAGCTTGGAAGATTACTTATTCAGGTATTTTTCAGAGGCTAGTCGAATGCAGATTTTTTCCAGACTCTTTAATATGCTAGAGTTTGCTGTAAATCTCAAAAACAGATATATATTGGACCACATTTCCCAAACACATTTGACCATAGAATCTGTTTCTTGGAGCATTTCAAAGAAATGTTTCAAAGAATACTTTGGGAAATGCTGCTTATTATTTACTCATACATCAACTAATAGTGTTATCTGTTTCCTGCAGAGAATTTATGGCCTCCCCAATGTGATGGGAAACTACTTACTGTTCTTACAGTCTGTATTCTGCATAAGTATCAGAAAACACACAGCAGAAAAGGTGTGTAATAAATCTTTGCTGATTACCTGACAGACTGCATATTTGGCAAAAGAAAATTTTATGTGCTAGAAGTGCAAATAGAGAACACGAGAAAGCAATGCTCCTAAGTAAGTAGAACGCAAGCCATTTTTATCTTTTTAACTAATGAAAGTACTTTTTGCTTTTATCACACACGGAAGTGTCATTAAATGTTGCAGAACATTAACAGTGACTGTTTTCTCTCTACAATTAAACAAACACTTGCTCTATCACTGTTTTAAAACTTTATTGCCAACATATTTGCCTTAACAAGACACACTCCAATAAACACTTCATCTTACTGTTTTAATAACTCAAAGCACTGGGGATCTCAAAATAGTCATAATGACTCTTTGCAAAGAATAAAATAATTATTTTTCATCTGTAAAGAAGATTATCTTTAGGTTATAAAGGGTGCTGCTTGAAATTACCACATAATTTAATGGTGAATAACAAACACTAGTCAATTCCTATCTATGAGTACTATAAAGAAAAAATGGTCAATATGTACTATGACTATTAGTTCAAACATTTGCTCTCTCCCTATATATCTTTTAAGATATGCTTAGCCTATTAATAGGAAGTATTATTTAGTGAAATGTTGCTTTAGGAACAGCAAAGCTCTGAGTAAAATCACAACTGCTAACATAAAGTACTTGAGAAGAAACTACACACATTACTCAAACTGTGGAGTTAGAGGCTTAAAAATCAAAATTGTTTGCCCGTTTACTATTGCCTCACAAAAGATCATCATGCTGCCCTATATACTGCTAATTACCAGAATTGTAACATAAGTTGTTTGTGTGCATGTGAAAAAGATATTGTGTCCTTAATGAATATATATTATCTGATATATAATATAAATATGTATCAATTATATATGATATGTAATAATATACACACACACACACACACAAAGGTTAAGTAGACCAACTTATTTAACAGAAGTGGAAATTCAGGTTTTATATACTTGCCTTTTGCTGGGAAGGCAGCCAAATTTCTAACTGAAACTAGGAAAGTGTATATTTTATTACAGTTATATGCATGTAAATGAACAGTATATAAAATATAGACAGTCTCCTTTCAGGTTATTTAAACTATAAGGGATCACTCTACCATTAAGACAACATTCTCTGTTCTACCTTTCTAAGGAACTAAAGATTCCAAGATGTCTCTAAAAATCATATGTCATTTCAGAATTTCAATGTTTCTATTAATCTGCAGTCTTAGTTTATTAAAAAAAAAAAGCACCAAAAAAGCTATATGATCAGTACATTGCACATTTCATACCAGATAATTTACCATCATGATCTCATTCCATTAAAAAAACCTCTACTTCATCATTACCACTTTCATTCTTTCATAAGGGGTAAGATTGTTACACAGGTGAATAAAACATCAATGTCTCTAACAAGTCTCAGATTGGGGTATTAGGTTAGATTGCTTCAATAAAATACAGTATGTTCTACTTTTTATTATTACCCATTAAGGAAAAGTTGCATTAGAGAATTTATAACAGTAACACTAAAGGAGCGCCTTATAAATATATTTTAAATGGACATTCCTGGGACAACTAGAAAAATTCAAATGAGATCTCCAGATTATGAAAACATTATAATAATGTTATATCAATGTTAACTTCCTGGTTTTGATCATTTTGGTATGAAATGATTACGAAATCATTAACAGGGAAATTAGTGAAGGCTATGTAAGAACTCATTGCTTAGTACAATTAGTTCCAGTTTTTCAGCTTTCTATAAGGCTAACATTATTTCAAAATTTAAAAAAATTAAATATAAAAAACATTTTATCTTAATATACTGTTCTTTTGTAAAAAAATATATAAAGAACTACTGTATAACAAATTACAAGGCTTAAGTTTGACTGGAATAAAAAAACAGCAAAGCAAATGTACAATAATAGCACCACAATAAGTCATTGTTTACATTAAATACAGGCAAAATATTGTGACAAAGAATTTGAAGCCAGAAGTTTTCTGAGTATGACAGGATGTTCTCAGAGCACCTAATTATCTGAACACAAGACTTTTAAAAGAGTCTTCAGAATACTTTATATTGAATGGTGTGACTATAAATGTCATTTGTGCCACATTCATTGATTATATTATGGCAAAATGAAAAAAGGTGGTTTATTTTAAAAGGTTAATATGAAAGTGTGGGATAGATGGATGTTTAGAAATATTTTCAGTAAATGAATGAAATGAAATAAATCCTTCACAGGATTTTAAGTCCATTGGTTAAACATATATGTTTAATACCTTGTGCTATATAAAGGATATACTGAAGATTTTACAGAGGATATACAAAGGATTTTATTATGCTTAATGTTAATTTTATTTGTCCCACTCACATCATAATGTTTTACAGAACTGTGAGAAGTCTTAAAGATCTTCTCCCACAAGTTAACAAATAAGGGAACAAGGACCCCAAAACTATTTAGTTAAAAATTCTAACCAGGTCATGTAAATCTTTATCCAGTTTTTTTATCCATTAAACTGCATAAATACTGCATAAATAAGACCCACAGGCATGTTAAATTATAATATTCTGCTATTAGGCTAGAGTTGTCAATGATGAATACATTCTTAAGCACTCCTTTTCTTGGAAGGTAATTAAAATCAGTATTCCCATTTCCATATGATATTTACCTGGTGACAGAGCAACTTCCCTAAAGTTCAGGTAACAAGATGGGCCTAACAGAGGGTGAGGATGAAGGTGGGAAGCAAATGGATTAGCCAGAGCAAAGGACTATGTTGCAGAACTAAGGGTGCCTTGGTGCTGGGTGTGGTGTGGTAACATACATCTGAAAAGGTATGAACCTGTCCTTCTGAATCATATAGTGTTGTAAACCAGTGTTACCTCAAAATAAACCCACTGACAATTCCTTCAAATTTTACTTAGTGGAACAGCTTATTTGATAAGTTTTACACATAAGTTGTATTATAAAAAGCAGAATATGTCAACTTATGGTTAATAATTTTATTCTATGTTTATGAATTCTACTTCACTGGATATTTTTTCTTTAATGGCTACCTGGAATTCATTACATCCTATTTTGGTAATAGAAGTTTTGTTGCTATTATTTTTGTTTTGTATTTTCTTAACTGTACTTTTTTTTTCACTGCAGTAATGTTGGTATACAACATTATTTATAAGTTCACACCTCTTCAGTTGTATGTTACCACACATCCCCACCAATGCACCCACAGTCCTCCACCATAATCCATTGAGCATCCACCCCCCTTCACTTCCTATTTCCCTCTCTCCACTTCTATCCTCAGTTGTGCACTCAGATTTCTAGGGTTTGTTTTAGTTTGGTTTTGTCTGGTCCTTTGTTTTGTTTCTCTAAATTCTACACATTAGTGAAATCATAAGGTACTGGTTGTTCTCCTCCAATTTATTTCATTTAGCATAACCCCATGGGGGCCCTCCTCAATTCCAAACTCTCAGACTAGGACTTCTTTAGTTAAACAAAAACGTTGCAAGGAAGAGACAACTTTTGCTGAGGATGGCATGAAATACTGACACAAGGCTATTCCAGAAGACCTTGAGAGGAGGATGGGACCTGAACTGGTACAGCAGCATTCCCCCCACCTGAATGAGCCTAAGGACACAGGCAACACGTTTGCTCCAGGGCATCCTCTCATAATAAACCTCCTTGTATCCTCCCACAGCAAATCCTTGACAGCACTTTGTTAAATCTGAGGAAAACTCTGTTATGCCAGGAGTTATATAGATCACGGGAAGGTTAACATGTCACAAGTGTTAGTCACATTCACACCTTTATTTATGCACACAATTTCTTCATTCTATTTATAACCAATTCACTATTCTTATTTCCCTAATGATAAAATTTGATGAAATGAGACATAATTTCAATTGCTGCAAAAAGTCTTTCCATCTCTAGTAACATACATTACTTCATCAATACATTACAATTCTACCTTTTAATATTGGCTGAAATATACTGACACAAGTGTCATGCTATAGTTTCAGTTTTCATATCCAAAACTACTATTGAATGATAATAAAATAAATTATTATTGATTTTCATATAATTTAATCAAATGTTATTAATTTCATTTTGAATGTGCAATTTTATTACAAGCTATTAATTTTTTAATGTATTTATAACCCATTAAGTAATTTTCCAGCTTATAAGCAATACAATTCTATAGATGTATATTTTTTAATATGGACATTAATTATACTTTAATTACACTGGTCAACAAATTTTTACAAAAGTCATGTCACTGAAATAAAAATAGTCATTTCCTATCAATTTGTATGTGCTCAACATGAATATAACAGTCAAATTCTAATTTTGGCTCTAGTTTTTTTGTAATCTGCAATAAATTGATGTTTACATCACGAAATACATGCCAATAATAATAGGCCTACGGTTAATACTTGTAAAAAATCAAGTCATAAACTACTTCTTGGGTTTCTTTGCTTGTCTCTTGTACAGCTGTTCAGAAAGAACATAGATGGAAGACGGTTTCCATTGTGCAAAAGCACAGCCTTAAGACTCAGTTTCGAAGAGTCTAGGAATAGTCTCCATTCTTGTTGGTCATGAGTGATTTCTAAGGCATTCATGAGGCCCTTATTATCAGAACAGAATACCAGAGTACTTTCCTTTCTGAAGAAAGGCTCCAACTGCTGGGGGCGCTTTCGATATCAAGTAATTGTGACATCTTCTTCTAAAAGATTCCATTGTTGGAGTCTTGATCCTAGCAATTCTGCCTTGTCCAAATCACGAACCAGATCATTGAGTTCTTCCTGTGTTAGTCTGTGTGGGGTTGATGATGCACCACAGTGAAAATCTGGATCATTGCATGCTGATGGAACAGGACAAGAATAGGTCGGCTCACCCTTGTCCTCATCAGATGAATCAAGAGAACATTCTGCTGCTGGAGATTCTGGAATAGGAAGTCCCTCACCATGTGGAACTGGTCTCAATGCAGACAGAATGTTTGGGTAGACGATTCTCGACTTCTTTTGCCTCATTATTCCACCGGAAAGAGGAGGAACCCAGCAGAAGTAAGAGTCTTTTATATGGTTGCTTGGCTCTCTCCACACCATGGGGACTACAAACAGCATTGGCGGTCTTTTGCCACTGAACCACTGTGAAAGCTGTGTTGTACATGTAGAACAGCATATATGCAGGGCCCAACGCTTGCCGTGGTCACCAACCTTGCATAAAAAGTAAAGATGATAAGCCTTCTTCACTTGAGAAGTGATACTTTTTTTCTGGTTGGCAAATGGTTCCCCACAAATTTGTCTGGTTCCCCACAAATAGAGCAGAAATTGTCCACATTATTAATGCACTTTCAAGGCATTACTGTTCTGTATTTTGCCTAAATGGATAAAATAATAACAGTTCTATGGAACAGTAGCTTCAACTGTCTTGCACAAAGTCTGAAATACTTTCAATGCTCAACCTTTCCGACAGGGCTTTCTATAGTGCACTGCTGACATCAGCTTACTTCAGCAGCCGCCTGGCAGTAGTATTGCATTGCATCAGAAAATGATGTAATCAACTCTGGATGATGTGTGCATGATGGTATTATTCAATGTGATGCAATATTACATTATTCTAGGCTGATTTAGGATGTTGTTGCAGTCTTACTGGATAAATTTACATGGTGAAACATATAAAATGAATTATATGAACTATCTTCAAAATGAGAGCTAATGAAAAATTTTCATGCCATGAGACATCTAAGCACAATGGACCAGTACTTCTCAAACTCCACGCACATACGAATTACTAGAGGACCATGCCAAATGCAAGTTTTGATTCAGTATATCTAGGTTGAAACCAGAGAATAAGCATTTCTAACAACCATCAAGAAAATGTCAGTGCTGCTGGATTACGGAGCACACTTTGAATGCTCCACAAAATTAATATTAGTTGTAGTTTAAAATAACCAGCATAATTGTATTGGGAACCTAGAGCTGAAGGAAATATTCCTTTCTCTTAACTGCAAGAAGTTCACACAAATGGACAAGTTTTCTAATGTATGAAATACCTATCAACATATTGCCATATGTTAAATTAATGCAACCAATGGCCTGACAAATCACTGAAAGTTCATTTTCAGTATATATTTTTTCTACATCCATGCACTAATCCATAGATTGTTTCATGACATCGAACTGTCCCCTCCAGAACAATGTAAGCAATACACATAGCATTGGATTGAAGATGTAAAGTTTGAAACCAAAGTAGTCATGTAAGCTAGCATAATAATTCCATTGTTAATAATGCTTCCTTTACAAATCAATGGAATCTGGTATAATTGTGTAAGAGAACAGAGAAATAGCCATACCAGGGCCTCCCTGGTGGCGCAGAGGTTAAGTGCTGTGCTGTGGAGCTGTCTGCAGCAGCGATGCGCGTTCGACACCCAGCCGGGGAGAATCCAACATGGTGTGGCAGACCTCTCCTGCCTTGCCCACTGCTCCCCTCAGCAGTGTATTTCTGATCTGCCTGTTCTACTCTCCACTCTGTCTCTGGTGAAGCTTCTCACCACTCCACACCTCTGGCCTGTACCCCAGATGTAAGTATAAATAAATAAACCTTGAAAAAAAAAAAAGAAATAGCCGTACCATTTAGTGTGAAACGGGTCTCCTAGAAAACAGGTTCAAAGAGCAACAACTGAAGTTACTCTTTCAAGACATTTGACATTTAGATGTTGCATATTTGGTTAAATGCCAGATAATTGAAGAATCTTTTTTTAAAAATGAAAATCAGTTTATCTATCAATGTCATCTATAAATGTTTGGATATTGTTTTACTAATGATTTAATTTAAAGATTCTTATGCCTGCCTGAGGACCTCTGCAACATTTGCTATTAGAAAAGCACACCATTGTCACAAGCTAAGGTGTACTATATCTAATTGGGATTGTTAACCATTACTTGACTTATTAAAAAGTGTTTTTAAAACCAAACTCATTTCAAATATCTTTGCCTCTCACTATTAAAAATAAAATAAAATAAAATAAAAGTCAAACTGCTTACAGAGGTGACTGATAGAATCAAAATCTCCCAATCCTTTGGACTTAAAATAATCTTATAATCTTCTAATTACTAAGTTATGGGTATTTTTTTTATTTAAAAATTATAAGCCAAAAACTAATATCACTGAAATAAACTTGCCTATACTTCTTTTAAAAATTGAGACACTTATTTAAGCAAAATTAAATCCATTTCTAAATTAATAAAACATGACAAATTACTGTCAGTTAATTATAACTCAACAAATATGTATTTGGAAATTCCACATTGCAAATTTTAAATACTACCTGAATGTTTGGTCCTTTCTTGGAAAGAGGTTTGAACAGAATAGATGAGAGGAAGAGAGTGAAATGTAAACTATATTCTTTGCACTTTGCTGTGCACACAGTAGTGACATTTCTAAAGTCAACTCCAATGATTCATACAAAGAGAGCAAAGCAATAGAGCAGAAAATACCAAATTGCAAATAATCCAAATATCATTTGGAATGCATGTGTTGCTGTCTATTTGGTTATAAATACCCTTGGTGTTTTGGAATTTACAGGCAGAACTTCAAACTAAATAACAAAGCCAAGGTTAATATCTAATTCAGAAGCAGATGGAAAGTTTCCCAGATTCTTCATTCTCTACCTGGATCATTTCCTTTCTATTCCCTTTCCACCCCTTACTAAAGAAACAGAGTAGTTAGAGTTTCTCCATAACATCTTCCTAAGCTTTCAGATCTGGGAAGGAAGATAACTGCACATTTTCTTTAAACAGATATTTGTTGGTCATTGAATTAGAGATCTTCAAACATCTTTGACATTCAGTTTTTAATGGTTAATTCATTTATAAATTCAGTCACTTAGCACATAGAAATTTCCAGGGCTAGGGAATTAATAGTTAAGTGGATTAAAAAAATCCAATTTACTTACACTGAAGGCCTTAAATCTTACCTGCTATTATAGTAGATATAAACAAGGAACAGGCACTGTGGTCAGGTTGGTTAGTTGTTTTGTATACCCCATAAAATTTAATCCTCGCAATTACGTCTGGGAGATATTAGTAAATATCATTTTATGGATGAAGAAATTGAAGTTTGGAGAAGATAAATAATTTCCCTAAAGTTACAGTCAGAAAATGTCAGAGATGAAATTCTTAAATACCTCTTTAAAACTTGATGTTCTTTTCAACATATCAAACTAATTCTTAGACAAGGTAAAGGACTTGCTAATGCCAGTCATGTTGAAAGTCCCTGATATAAATATATCTTTCAGCCAAGCTCTGTGGGATCCCTAGCCCTTATTCTCAGGGATATTGCCCAATGTTCCTGCTTGTCAGTGAGGTGTAGGGTCATACAGGAGGCTTCGCACCAAGGGCAGAGGTCCTGGCTTGAGGAACATACTAAGAAACCAGTATCTGTGTATAATAGCAGACATATTAGACTAGAGATAATATGCTTACACTGGCAGGAATAATGAAGCCCCCCCAGGCAATAAGCCCCTAGTCACTCCACCCTAGTTTACGTCCCAAGTCCCATCACCTGCACTTGTATATTCCCTGTGTAGTAAGTTAGTACTTGCCCATCTTTGTACTAATAAATATGAAACTGCCTTTGGATTGGGGCTGAATGTTACTTCCAGTGTAGCCCCTCTAGGCTTCTTATTGCTCCACATGGACTTCGAGTAATCTTTCCCTGATTCTGCACCTCTTCCAACACTGCCATCCAGCACGGTGACAAGCTATATCACAGTTCATGGAATAGATGCATTGATCTTACATCTTACTAACATGAAAAGGAAACAGCAAAGAATGAAAAAATACAAACTTATGAGATAAAGCAAAAAGAGATTTGTCAATTTCAATCACACTTTTCTATACAAACAGTTATAAAGCTTTGCTTTATTCACATTTTCTTATAATATAATGAATGGACTATTTCCAAGCACTTCATTCATTTAAATTCACCTAACACTAGTGTTTTCAGAATTGGAATTATAAACAGACACATTTTAGTCTCATGTTCAAAATTCATTCAAGATCCTGAAGACAAAAAATTTATCTTACTCACTTTAGGACTTCAGCTCACCCAACAGACCATCAGACAGGTGATGTGAGAACTCAATAAATATTTGTTAAATTTAACTTTCTCTTATATGTTTTAATTTGTACTGAAGTTACCTTCCCTCTGAAATTAATATTAAATAAAGACAAGACACAAACTGTGAAGCTTTTAGACAAGATGATTTAGTCCTACCCACCTAAAACAATATCAACAAATCAGTAAACCTGTTATTATATTTGACCTCATGTGGACTTAACACTACTTAATCTCTTAAATTTCCCAGTTCACTAGTTTCTTCTAAGGCATATACAATAACCAACAGGCAGAAAATTAACTAGTGCCTTTCATCTTTCTCCACTATATAGTATTTGATGGATTGAAAACAATATATGTTAATGTATCTTATGAAGCATGATGATAAAACCAACTCTTGAAATCACACCATTAAATTAAACTACAGAGTATTATCATTACCTTCTCCTGATTATCTTCTCAGTTTCCTGACTCTCTACTGGGGAATTATCCTGATTTTTGTATTTAAAATCATTCTTCTCTCCTTTTACAAAACAGTTTCACTACATACTTGTGTATTTCTAAACAATGAATAAATCAGTTTTTATTCTATTCGAGTTGTTAAAAATAGAATATACTCTATGTTGTTCTATACAATTTGTGTTTTTTATTTCAAATTAGGATTCTATAATTCATCTCTCTGTATTTTAACTGCAATCCTTTCATATTTATGTACACGAAGTAATATTCCATGGCGTATTTATATACTATCTTCATATTTCTTAACTTTAAAGTATTTGAAAATTTTAACCTAAATTTTCAATATTTGACATTTCAAAAGAAACTAGACCTTAATCCCAATTAGAAAGTTCTGATAAATAGCTACAATAGGAAATATTTCTAATACATGAGTAGAATAACATCATGGGTTATATTTAAACATACATGCAACATAGTACATATCTAAAGACACAACAAAGCATCTTTCTAAAATCAATGAGCTCTTCTGCTTCTATGCAGTTGCATGATTTCTTAAAATAAAGTACTCTAAATAAAGCACCTATTACGAATAGCTAATTTTAAGCACATTTTAAAAGAACATTTTCCAAACTAATAATAATTATACATGTAAAGAAAGTGAATTTCCAAATGAGGTTCTAAGATTCCCTGTATGATTTCACAATTTCTAAAAGAATAATGGGGTAATAAATTCTCAAAGTCCATAAAAATAAAACATCTGACTCTAGAGGTCATGTTTAATTAGTTATACAAAATACTTTATGTGAATACAGTGGTCCTAACTGCTGTGAATTCCATGGGTATATACATGGCTATCTTTCCTATGCTTCAGAGAGAGTAGGCCAAACAATTTACAGAACATCACTTTAAGGGTACTAAGAATAGAGCATTTTCATCAATGATCAATCATTCCAACCTGATTTTGATAAATCACAAATAATACAATAGTTTATTTGGTATGAAAACCTAACATGCACTTTGTACCAGACTCATTTCTACAAGTTGTTCCTCATATTGTTATCCAGTTAAGTCTTCCCAAAATATGCACATAGGTGTATGATTTCAGACCTATCAATGTATAAAACTATTACTCATTTAAAAAATATCAGGAGTTAACAGTACCAGCAGTTGCTTTCAAAATTAGAGAGAAAAGCTCTATTAGAGCTCTCAATCATATATAGTGCTATAAACCAGTTACCTCAATTAAAAAAAAAAGAAAAACCCTATTAATCTTCTATTATGCACTATAGGGTCAGGAGAGTAAAATGAAAACACTTGTAAATTATTATTTTCACTGCATCATCACTGAATTCTGATCTTTTAAAAGTGTCCATTCATTAGCATACACAAAACCCAAATACATAAATGGAAGTCAATAATTTCAGTCCTTGTACTATCTGTACTAGATTACTAATTTTGTAGAATTCTTATATAATTTTTGTACTATTTGTACCATTCTTAAAAGCATTTTCAGTATATGTTCAGAATCATTCAAACATACAACAATTATTCTCTAGACTTCTATATTACATGAAGGAGTAAGGCTGTGGGAAGGACAGAGATTTTGAATTTTTATATGAAAATAAGATTTTTTAAAGGGAAACCTTTAGTCCAACTTCTTTCTATTGGAAAGAAAAAAGAATCCCACTATCTAAACAGAGTTCTAGTTCACATGAAGAGTATAGAAAGCTGCCCATAGAGCAGTTCAGCTTATGGACACTAGGGTCCATTTTCTGAACTTGGAATCCAGCTTTGTCCCTTCACTGCTGTGACAGTGGACCAAGCAATGAACCCAACTATGCATTTTCTTCCTCATTGGAAAAAATCAGAATAATTAGTACATATTTCATTGAGTGATCCTGCAAATTAAATTTGTTAATTCATGCAAAGCACTATAACAACATGTGGCATAATGTGAATACTAAAAAGGCTTGTATTTGATTATTAATTTGAAAATCATAAACTTATTCCTAATAACAATATATGTGCCCTTTTGAAAATTATTTTAATGTGTTTTAGATTAAAAAATACTTTTATCAGGGGAATATTAGAGATTGCCATTTCTTTTGCTCCAGTTTTCTATTTCAGGTGGAATTCTGATTTCTAAATTTTTCAAGCAGTTGTGTAAAAGGCTGAGAAAGTCTAGCCTTCATTAGGATCTTAGAGAAAAGTGAGAGTTGACTATTCTTCCCTCCCTAATTCTCACTTTAAATTGGTACATTGGCCACTAATAAGTTTGGGACTTTGTGAAGCTAGGCCAATACACTAAGGGTACTCAGTGCATTCCTAGGGGGAATGTCTATGTAATGAATGTTATTATTCTTGTACAATCATTTCAGTTTTCCACGTTTGGTACAATAAGCTAAACACAGTTTCAGTTTAGTGTTATCATTAATAACTACAGAAGACACAAAGAATGGAAATCTTGAAGGAGACAGTGTCGTGGGCTGAGCCAAGGTGTGGAAATCCTTTTCACTTTTCTAAGGAGCATACAGTAGCTGGTTAATGTAGGAAAACTCCACATGTGGGCCTCCCCAGTGGCACAAGTGGTGAAATCTCAGCACTACGAAGATAAGGCAGCCACTGCAGCCGAGTTCGATTCCCGGCCAGGAAGCTGACCCACATGGTGCAGCAGACCTCTCCTGTCTCACCCGCTGCTTCCCTCAGCAGTATTTTGGTAGATCCACCTGTTCTGCTCGCCACTCTGTCTCTGGTGAATCCTCTCACCACCACCACCACCCATACCTCTGGCCTACACCCCAGCTCTTGTATACATAAATAAATAAATCTTTAAAAAATAAAAAGAAAACTCCATATGCCACTTACAAAGGACATCAACTTGGGCAATATTTTCAAAATTGTCAACAAATGAACATCTTTTGGCCCAAAGTGTGCCAGGTACTAGAAGAAATGAAAATAGAATAATGGAAAACTTGTAAAGGAAGTGAAATATGGAAAAAAATGTTAATCGACCAAGAGAGGGAATAAAAACGATGTAAATTCCAAAAATTTAAGCCATTACATTCACTAAAGAATAAATAGAGTTTTTAAAACTTAATGCCAGAGTTGCCTTTATCAAATAAGATTGCTTGCTAAAAATAGCAATAATAATTTAGAAACATTTTTTTAAATAATTGACTTTAAAAGTATGACTGCTAAATTGCAAAATCAAACATGTCTTATTTCTCTCTGCAACTTAGCATGACTATGTCTAAGGATACATTTTTTTTCATGCAAGCTCTTGATGCTGTATAGGAAGACATCACACACATAGAGACTAATACTAACAGACAATTTCTTGCTTGAATAAAATTTTACCCTATTCCTTTAGTATAAGCTCCCAAACTCCACAAAGGATTTAAAATAAAATATAATGAATGTAATAAATAATAAAACAGGGTATTTTATATAAAATCCACTTAAAGACTATATTGCTAAATCCAGGCTGTCACCTATTGGCTCAGGTATAATAACCAACCTAATATAATTTATATTGCTACTCTCGTCCTTTAATGTGAACAAAATGAATAGAAAATGTCCTTTCAAGTTTAAAGTTACTTCAAATGAAACAAAAGTAAAAGAAAATTACTAAACTCTGAATTATGACATCATAGATTTTTTCCCATAGTTTCCAATTTTTCTGGTCATGTCTTAAATAATAAAAAAAAATGTTAAAATGTAGCTCACTGAATAGGTCACATGACATATCCAGACTTACTTATTCAGGATGCTTCATGATGCCTGAATATGTCCTGCAAGCTTTCTTTACCTCTAAATCTTTACTTATATGATTATCAAGGGAGTTAGGCCTCAAGCTGAGGAAACTGTCATCATCAATTTCAAAAATGTAACAGTATCTTCATATATGCAACATGAAAATACATAATATCCTATCGATCCCTTCCCTGCTATTTAAAGGAAACATCAGTATGTTTTCCCTTTAAAATCAATTAAGAAAGGGCCTCCCTAGTGGCCCAGTGGTTAAGTGCTGGGCTGTGGAGCTACCAGCAGCAGCGACTAGAGTTCGATGCTCACGCCAGGGAGATTCCCACATGGCACCGCAGACCTCTCCTGCCTCGCCTGCCCCTCCCCTCAGCAGTGTATTTCCATCAGTCCGCCTGTTCTGCTCCCCACTCTGTCTCTGGTGAACCGTCTTGCGCCCCCATGCCTCTGGCCTGTGCCCCAGCTTGTATGCATAAATAAATAAATCTTTATAATAAATAAATAAATAAATAAAATCAATTAAGAAAGGAAGTAAATATTCATGGAGCACTAAGCAAGTGCCAAGTACTGTTGTGGGTTTTGAGGCACAGTTCTCATTGTAGTCAGTATAGTGTATATGCCTATATTATGCCTATAAGCACACAAATAGAAAAATAGTTCAATTTAAAAACATACAAATGTTAGAGGCAGAAATAAGAAATGCCAGATATTGCAAAAAAAAAAAACAAAACAAAAAACCATTTCTGCAAAATTAAGTAATTTTCTCCAAAAAGAAAGAAACAAAAAAAGGAATACATAAAAATATAGCAGGGGATTTAAGGGAATCATAAAATCAAAATGCCTTAAAATGTACTTAAATATCATTGCCACTTTTATAAACTACTACAAACCTAAGTTTTATCTGTCACAGGATTAACTGAATGTTCTAAAACAAATACAGCCTTTATATTATGACAGAAATAAAATATACTAACATATCAATAAAAAGCATAAAATTTGCTAAAGAAAATAAGTACTCTATTTTAAAGTGACTAAGACATTTGTCCTTGGCAAATGAAAGAAAATAACATTATTTCAAATGTTACTTTTTCTAAAGTAAACTATTCACAGTATCAGTCTTATAAAGACATTTCATCTTAGTATTTATGTGTCTGTTAATAAAAAATGAGCTTGTAAAAATCAATGTTTAACATTTAAATCGGAATATTCAATATGCATAATTTAGAATATTTTATTCATACATTTCTATTTCTTAAAGTAAAATTTCATAACACTTTTTAAATGCAGAATATAAACTCAACTTTAAATTAGTTATGAATGTGAACATATGGAAGTTTTTAGATAAGGAATAAATCTTTAGTATTAAGTATGAAATTATATGCCATTCGGTACATAAAAAAAGAGTAAGTGATAATGTGTTCAATATTCTTTTCAACTTCATACTCCCATCTGGTGGAATAAAAATGACATTACCTCACTTTTAAAAGTGAAAAGCAAAGCACAATAAAAAATGAATAGACTCAACACTCAAAATGTACATATTTCTGATTTTTTCATTTAACCATTTATTTTACACGAAGTCAACAAAATATCTGTTAAGTATCTACTGTCTGTGTGGCACTACTGAAGGACTGGAAGCAAATGGTTAAAAAGTTAGATGTGATCTCTGACAGTGTTACTTATCCAGAAGACATGGATTCAATGAGCAAAAGGAAAGATTAATAGAGAATCCCAGGTTGTGGTAGGTTTTTGAAGAGAAGGGTGGAAAGAGTAGAATGAGAAAGAACGGTAGGGATAGCTTTCTTAAGTCGACTTACTCAGAGAAGTGTACTACTAGAGAATGAATAAGAAAGCACTGAGAAGATAGAGCAACATGGATAAAAGCTTTGGGCTAAAAAGGAATTTAGTGTGCTTGGCAAGAAAAGAGTGATCAGAACAGAATGAAGGAGAAGAAGGTCAGAGAAAATGTGAATCAAATCTGTTTAGCCTTGTGAAGATTGTGAACTTTTTGCTTTAATTCCTTTTCACACTGTTTAGTACCCTTGACCAAACATAAACCCAGAGACCATCAAGTAAGAAAGCTATTTCTCAAACCCATGATTGAAGCTATTTCAAAGGTTGATTTGATCAGTCTCTTTAAATCCTTATGTTATCAGCCAAACTGAGTGAGCTAAATATGGACCTAAAACATAAGTGACCTTCCAGTTCAGAATAACTACATATATCTTTTAACTGAAACCACACTCTAGCTCATTATTTGGGGACTAACGTTAGTAAAAATGATCACTTAAACTTTAAAAACCCCAAAACACACTCTTCTCCATTAAAATTGAAAGCAATAAATTATATTTCATGAATGCTTAGTTACTCACCAAACCTTGTTACTTTAAAAAGCACAGATTTTGTTTTTCTTGGGCACTGAAAATGAAGCATTTTTATAGATGCCAAGTTAATCCTTGTTGGCAAAATACATACCATGCATAGTGTTTGTGCAATTTGTAATTACAAACTGACACCCACTGACAATACAGAATAGCTGCTACCCCAGCAAGTAGTTACAAATATTGAAGACCATTGTCTGATCCCATAAGGCATGTCATTAACTTTCATTATTACTAATGGGAGTTAAGGGCATATTTCCAAAGTAAATCACAGGCACTGTGTCACATCACTGCTCCTAAAAAGACTTTATTTTCAGGTTGAATATTTCTGGGTACAAAGGCACTTTGCTATTTTATTATTCCCCAGACACATGAAAAGTCCAGACACATGAAATACCAGCACATATCTTTTCTTTTTCATCCTTTTTGACTTCTTAGTCAGTATATACTTTAGGAAAGGGCATAAAGATAATGTAAAGCTTTACTTAGAAAAATCTGATGTTAAAATAAACCATATTTGTATAACAGAATCCGGTGTTGGTAAGTGAAATGTACATCCCCTTACACTCTGAGGTATGAACTAAGACCTTCACCACAATCTGGTAATGTGACTCAAAAGCTTTGAAAACATTCCTGATCTTTTATTCAATAATTCCACATTAAGATATTTGCATAAGAAAATAATCAGAAAAGTGTATGTGTCCAAGAATTCAAATATTTGGGGGAAATCAATACATGGAAACCAACTGCATCTTATGCTCATCTTAAAAGCTGGATGACAAAAATATAATACTCCTTTTTGCAGCTTTGGCCTCACTTCAAGGCTCTACTTTCTTCTTCCTAAATTATATTCATTAAAATTTTAGGTAATGATAATAGTTAGAAAACATTTCAATATCCTTGTGGTCTGAGAATGTTTTAATTTTAAAAAGAAATAATATTGCACAATACTTTTGTGCTGACAGTCATTAGCTCTTAGAAATCTGGTATTATTTCACAAACTTCTGGTTTCCATTGTTGTTATTCAGAAGTGAGATGTCAATCAAAATGTGTTCCTTTGTAAATAATCTATATTCTCTGTTTGTATCCTCCTAAGATTATTTTATCTGTCATAAATACTGGGAAGTTTTACTAAAATGTGTCTGGGTATAAATTTCTCTTTTGATTTGTTGGATTTCCTAAATCTGAGGATTTATGTCTTTAATATTTCCAGAAACCTCTTAGGCATTACCTCTTTGACTATTGCCTTTCTTCAATTTTCTCTAATATCATCTTTCAGTTTTCAATTTTATCTTATATATCTAAAATTTTTCTATTTCTTTCTCATGTGGACTATATTTTGGATAATTCTGAAGATCTTCTAATTCAGTAACTCTCTCATCTACATTTTATCTAAGTCATTTTATCTTAGTCATACTTGTATATATATATATACACACAATGCATCTAAATGTATAAATATATGCAATGCATATATGTGCCATACATATATTTAATGTAATACTTAATACTACATATCTATTGAAACTCAAAGTATAATAGGTGTACTGTATACACACATGTTTATTTCAAGAAGTTGTATTTAAATATTTTCAAATCTGCCAGGTTATTTTTGATAGTCTTCTTTTTCTTATTCCTCTGCTTTCTGGACTGTCGATACCCATTTTTATTTCAATTAGTATAGTAAACATATTTGTTTTTCTGAATATAATTGCAATATTCATGGACTTTAAAAATCTGGTCTTAGAATTCATTTTCTCTTCTATCTCCAATACTAATTGTCTTAAAACATATGTTGCCATATTTGTGTTTGTGAATTTATAATATAGATGGTTATGCATCAGAATTGCCTGTCTTTAAGGTACATTACTCTGGCTCCCTGGAGAAGTTTCCAATTCCAAGTCTATGGCAGGGAAAGTACAAGTACAGTCTAGGACTTGTTCTATACAGAAAAGAAGCTCTCAAAAGCAAATGAGGTCATGTCATTAAGATATAGGAGACAGCTTATGACATTGTAACCTTCAAAAGAACAATAAGTATAATTTATTATGACTCATGAAATAAATTTTTAAAAATGAGTCTATGGTAATGCATGTGTGTGCCAGAAAGAGAGAGAGAGAGAGAGAGTGAGAGAGAGAGAGAGAGAGAGAGAGAGAGAGAGAGAGAGAGAGAGAGAGAGAAGGGTGGGGGGAGAGAAAGAATGCACAGGAGAGGAAGAGATCCATTACTCGCATTTATTGGAGGCGACCATTATGCCAATAACATTCTCTGAGAACTGGCAATTGAAGGGGAAATATATTCATTTACCTTTTAAAGGAATTGTGGTTCAATCTCAATTGATAAATGAAAATTCATAATCATAAATGAACATCAGCTAATAAATGTTAAGTATCAGCTAATATCAGCTCTCAATGAAGTAATTTATTCAGCTAGTAACACTGTAGAATGGTGAAACTAATAGGTGAAAACTTGGCAGAAAATAAGACATTCAACCTGGGGCAAAGTATCACCTTATGAATAATTGGCTAAGGCAAAGGAAAAGAAAATAATTTACATTTACAAGAATATCTGGACAGCTCTTCCTTATGGTCGTTCTGAAACTCACTGAAAGTACAACATCCTAACTTCTTGAACCTCCTATGAGGTGCAATACAAAGTATGTAATAGAAACAATGCTTGACAAGAAAGTTTACACTTTACACCCAATAAGCATAAGCATTTATAACTTTTAATTAATACATGAAAGTATATGTATACATGAATACATACAGTAATACATATGTATGTATGTATGTTTCTGTCTGTAAGCCATCTAAACTATGATAGAACACTAGTCAGAAAAAAAATAACCACTATAAAAGATGATGTAGCATCTCCAGTGGAAACATGAATATAGACTAGGCATGAGATAATATTAAAGCATTATTATTAATTATCTTAGATGTGATAAAAATAATACTTGATATGTATCTTTTGGAAATGTATGCTAAAGTATATATGGGTAAAACATCATGATGCCTGTAACTTACATTCAAATGTTTCAATAATAAAAGAAGGGAAAAAAACGCAGGGACAAAATAAATTTGGAAAAAAGCTGGTTATGTTGAATCTGAGTGTGAGTATAGGTGTGGTCACTGCAGTACTCTTTCAATATTTATATATTTGAACATTTTCATTATTAAAACATCTTTCAAATATTAAAAAATGAAGTATATTTCTTCAAAGCAGGTTTGTATTTGCTTCTCACACATACCTAGGGAGCAACCCAAGAAAATATTACTGTATTTTTGACCTGGGGATTTTCAGGCCACCCACGCCATCATGTAGATCACAACCTTAAATGAATGTGAGATTGTTTTTTTCTTTCTTTAACCTCATCCAGAAACAGGTATAGAATGACAAACACATTTCTGTATTTGTATAGACAGGAATTTTTTTTCTCCTTTTTCCTTATTCACTCACCAATAAAGTAGCCACTCAGGGTCATGGCTTTTAAAAGATTAATCTGGAATGTGTGTGACTATTTTCATCAGCTAGTTTATCATACTATTAGAAATGGAAATTAAGATTCAAAAAAAGAAATTATAAGACACATTTAGCACAGTGAAGAGGAGGATGAGAAGTAAGAGAGAGTATCATCACCTGATCACCTCCAGAGAAGGTACCAAGATTTGGACAAGCCCGGTTCTCTCCCACACTGAGCTACAGGACAAGAGTCTTTCTCCCAGAAGATAGAATTGGTCTACCAAAAGGAGGAGTCCTTCCCCTCCTTGAGAAAGGAATAGGAGCAAGAATTCAAGATATCCCTGTAGCAGTTCCCAAAATAAAGGACACAGATCCCACTCCACATCCCCACCTCATCACAGTCACCGACACAGGAGTCACTCGAAGTCTCCTCAAAGATCTAAGACAAGCTACAAGGAGAGCCAGAGAAGGAATGAGCAGTGGACTCAGTTTGGTTTTAGGTCAAGTGACTTCCTATGGATTTGAAGGCATCTGTCTGTATGGAAAGACTAAGAACTACTTTCTAGGGAGTTATGAGACTATTTTAATTTCTAACCAATTTTCCCTTTTTTTTTTTTTGATGAAAAGGTGCTGAGTGTATTTCTTTTTGAATTTTTAATTCATACTGTTGAGGGAATAGTGCTTCCCAAGGGCTGCTTTTGATCCTTTTGTACTAGCAATGTTTATTTTACTCAAAGTTATGAGGTTATAAAGGATTTGGAATGTGGAAGGTATGACTGACCAGAAAAGGCTATTACCAATTGATGATTGTTTTGTTGTTTAATTTAACATATCCATTTTGCAAACAAAATAAAACAAATCCTTACACTATAATAACAAAATATGGGAAATTCAAAACAGAAGGGTAAAGAGAGTGAATTGGGCAAAATGGGTACATTGTTTGGTGATGAATGAAACAGTACTTTTGGTGGCAAACATGATATAATATACAGATTTTGATTTATAAGGTGGTACACCCACAACCTATATATTGTTATAAATCAATGTTACTTTAATTTTAAAAAGAGAGATAATAAGCAGGTAAGTTACCAAGAAAATCAAACACTATGTTGCCATAGTAAGGAAGGTAATTCCACAAACTCAGAAGAATTTCTGTAGAAGTACTTCAAAATACAACAATATCAATGGAAAAAAATGGATAAATCAGTGTTGGGAATACTTGTGTTTTAAATTAACAGATTTCCACAGTGTAATAATCAACAGACTTTCAGTTACAACTTTGGCTATTCTTGAAGAGTTCCCATCGAACACGAACATTACTTGATGGAAAATTATGTTTATCTGGGATGACCATCATGGTGATTTTTTCTCCTAATATAAAAGCTAATCAAGTACTTTCTTCTTATGCAAATATGACATGCTTTACCCTGAATATTTATGACATTTTGGTAATATTTGGAAAAACAGCTGAATGGGGATACTATCTAAATATACTTATATTCAGAAATTAAATTGAGTGGTCAAAGTATTCGAAAGAATAATAGTTTTAGAGTTCAAAATAAAATATAGATCTAGACACTTTATTTTGGATACAAAGCAGAACCCCAGAAAGGAAAACTGGCTCCTAAGTCACATATGGTAAAATCAAAATTAGTTCCTCCAAAACTAACAGAGACATCCATCCATCAATATAAATAATGTTAACTGGAACAAGTCCCAAAGTAAAAAGAATCATTTTATCAACAAAATTGTAGATTAAATCTCACATCAAATTCACCTCTACCAAGTATATGAGAACCTTTGAGTTATTCATACTTTAGCAATAATGCTGTTTTCTTCGGTTGCTTAAAGATATTTTCCCACAGAACGAAATCAAAAGCTATCTAAAAATCACAATCCATGACATCTTTCACCTACAAAGACAGTCTGTCAAGGGATTTGATTAACTATGAGGATCATAAACTATGGAAGTTAAACTTCTATTCTTGGAGAGCACTTTTAAGGTTTTCATAAAGTTCTTGCATTCTTCAATAACAGTTAAACAAATCAGAAAAACTTGGTCAATATAGGGCAGGATGATAACTTAGAGAAAATAGAAGATACTATAAAAATATGCTATAAAATTAATGATGCCAAAAATATTTTAATACTTATGTCTATTTAGACCTTTCTTGTATTGTTTTCGAATATTGTCTAATTAGAAGGAAAAGATGAGAACTTATACCTTTATAACTGACATCCATCTAAACACAATTTTGAGTCAAAAATCAAAAGAATAGGGCTTTATATTGCTTAACTTTAAAGAGATTAGAGTGAGAGTACATTTCTTGTAATACAAAGATAAAAATACATATTTTCCTCTTAATGATCATAAGATCACCTAAGCATAAACTCTGGCCCATGATGTTGATGTTGTGACTCTACCATGGTGAATTCCACTCTGATTCACTACTGTCAAATTGTGAAAGTAGATGTGATGAAATGGATTTCTGAAGCCGACTTTTAGGTGATTCAATTTTTAGTGAAGTACATGCAAAGAATTAATAGACCACTAAGGTTCTTTACCATTCTGGCTCTTCCTTCACCCACCAAAAGTATCTCCTAGGCACCTTTACCTTATGGGGGTTCCTGGCTTAAATACCTTTGTGACTTTCTCTCATGTGTAGATTGAGATGAAACTCTTTCATTTGGTAGAGTTTCTGCAATCTGTACAATTTATTTCTAGTCTTAACTGCTAATTCTCAAAGTTCTACTTCCATCATGCTGATCATAGTTACCTCATGGACATTCACAAGGAAGCCATTCTCATAAATATTATCACTATTGACTTCTTTCCCCCATACCTCTTCAAACTGAATGTTTTCTTTGGTCACATGACTTCTTTCATTTCAAGTTTGTTTGTTTGTTTTTAATGACCTAAATATTGCCTGTTAAAAGAGACTAAAAAACACTAAGACATAGGGCATAGTTTTTTCAAGCAATACTTCTCCAGGGAAAACCCTAATACAAGACTAAGACCCACAATATTCAGCAACTACATTACTACCAGGTTGGCAGAGTAAATTTTATATAATCATAAAACAGCATAACTAGGAATCTATGGATTTCCTATTATAATGCTTTACACACATATTACCAGCCTTTCCCCAAAGTAAAGCTATTTCACTAAATACAAACATAACAGTGTCTGCTAATTAATTTTCTACCAACCAGAAAAATGGCAATATAAATTGAAAATATAAAGCTCCTTTTGATCACATATCATAGTTCAAAAGAACTATAGTTTTTTTCTTTGCTTATTATGCATAAATGCAGCTGTAATTATGCTATATTTTCTAAAACAAATATTCATAGTAAAGTCTTTCATTTTATATTTATGTTTTATCATCTAAGTATATTTCAATATAATCACCCTTACTCCTATAAAACCACTGTTATAATCAAATCTACTAATATTTATGGTGCAAATCCTTCTTAAATTCCATAAGAATTACTTTCCAAAATTAATGACTGAAACAAAATGACAAATACACAAGGTTATCACCATATTTCACATAAATATCATAGAGCAACTTCCCCCAAACTGTTACAACTATATTTTACACCCAATGAATTAGGAGTTTTTATAAGTTACATAGAATTTGCATAAATGGAAAATATTTATGCTTGACAGATAAGGAAAAATCACTGATTATTCAAATTCATTTACTAAAGAAAATTAAGTATAATGCAGTGCAAAACAAATACTGGGCAGGGCTAAGGGTACAAGAGCTACAGTATATCCCCACATATCCACCAGTTGCTCCATCATTATAACTTTAAGGACTTGAATGTTCCCATCTATAAAATGAAGAAGCTGAAAAATCTCATTGGTAAGCTACCTTCAAAAATATGTAATAAATAAAACTGTAACTGGTTTATATAATTTGGAGTTAGATGTAGGATTTAGTCTATAGACATTTAAAGCTATTTCTTTTGCTGAAGCAAATGGCTCTGTATTTAGTCAAGGTGGTTGTCATCACACTATGTAAAGTCAAGGATATTTGATGCAATTTAGTTTTACTGATAGGAGAAATGTGTTTCAACTGAATTATGACATGCTTCTGCAGCCTGATTCCTGCAAGACAGTCTCAGTATGCTGTCTGTCAACTCTACCAATAAAAATGATAAATGTTTCCAATGATTAAGTTATTTGTCAATAATAGAAAAGGATTTTGAACTCATAAATTCTGTACCTATAATTTCATTTATCTAAAAGCGTATAATCTATTTAGGCATTGAAATATAACAGAAATAGTAAAGAAAAATCAGTACTATGTTTTCTAGGTTATAGAAACAGAATTTATCTCAAATTGAAGTCTGAGAATAAAAATGATAATAATAATAATATTAAGTATAATAATAAATATTATTTGGGTTTTCATTGCCCCTTTGAGACAGTTACTTGAATGTCAACTTAACATTATCTAACTAGATATCATTTACTCATATTCAAAGACAAAAATATCAACTTACATGTCATATATATTTATATGCATATGCATTAGTGAACTTATATATTAAATGTCATAGAATTTAGTATAAGAATCAATTAGCAAATTTTCAAATTGAATGTATTTAAATTATTTTACAAATATGATAGGATTTCAAGGAAATCTTTTCAGAAAATACACTGAAGGATAATATGCTACAGTAGTAATATTTGGGCTATGGTAGGTCTTTAGGGAAATATTCAATGCTCTCTTCCACTTTCATTGAAAAACTGAATATACAAACCACAAGCAGCAGGATAGTTTTCCCTCTGGAAGTGGATTGTTATAGATGTATTAAGAAGTATAACATATGCTATTAAATATGGATAGTGAATAATTCATATGTGCTATCAAAAGAGCCAAACAACTGGGAATATTATTCATTCTGCTAAAATTCTCATTGAGTTCTTTGTTGTCTTTTGCAATTATGGAATATTTGGAGTAAATGAAAATAAGGTTGACTGCAAAGTTATAAAAAATAAACAAATTTAACTTAGGGTATAAGCAGTGTTGATATATTTCCCTATATTTGAAAAAAATCTATAAAATATTCTAACTAGCTACCTAAAACTCTCACTACCATCTAAGTAATATGTTGGTAAAATGACAAACACTAATTTCCTATTTTAAATACCTCTTTGGTTAAGGAGAGAGGGAAAGTGGAACAAAAAAAAAAAAAAAAACCCTGGTATATGGTAGGAGAAATAGTCATAGAAATTGCATCAGTTAAATTAGTTTGCTCAAACTAACTATTTAAATAGGAGATTCTACTTAATATACAGAATATACATCTGGATAAACAAGAATGTGGCTCAGGAAAGCATCTCAAAGGACAAGGACTCAAGAGGTTCAGAAGCGGCATTTTAAAACCCACTAATAATTGTACTGCAGAAAATCTGAAAGAGGTGGAAGTTGCTTATTTAATATGTGTTCCATGATAGTAAAACCCACTGTGGGGTATTGAATAGCTCCTTGCCCAGCATAGTCTTTGTCACAAAGAAAACCATGAGGAAGACAGGTCTCTGAAAGCAGAATTCCAGAAAAAAAAAAAAATTGAATGCCCACTATAAACTCAGCAATATTTTAAAATATATTTAAAAAGTAATGAAATTTAAAAATCATAACTATTTTTTTGTTTTCATATATAGTCCCAATTATTTACTTTTGCTTTTGTTTACCTTGCCTTTGTCGTCAATTTTCCAAAGATATCTGTGAAGTCAATGCATTACAGTGCTTGCCTAAGTTTGTGTCCATGTATTTTACAGTTTCATATTATAACAAATCTTTGATCCAGTTTGAATTAATTTTTGTGTATAGAGTGAAACAATGTCTAGTTTCATTCTTTTGTGGGTAGCTGTCCAATTTTCCAACATCTTTTGTTGGAAGACTTTCCTTTATCTGTTTAATGTTCTTGGCTCCTTTCTTATAACTTAACTCTCTATCTAAATATGGGTTTATTTCTGGGCTCTCAATTCTATTACAGTGATGTGAGTGTCTATTTTTATTGCAGTACTATCCTGTTTTGATTACTATTGCTTTATAGTATAACTGAAGTCTGGAAGTGTAGTACCTCTGTTCTTCCAGTGGAAGAAACTATCATTAAAACAAGACACCCTACTAAGTGGGAAAAAATATTTGTACATTAACTATTCTATAAGGGGCTAATATCCAAAATATACAAAGAACTCATACAAGTCAACAACAAAAAAAACAATTTTCCTAATCAAAAAGAAAATGAGCAGAAGAGCTAAATAGACACTTCTCCAAAGAAAACAGACAGATGGCCAACAGGCATGTGGAAAAAATATTCATCATCATTTATAATCAGGGAAATTGAAATCAAAACCAAAATGATATACCATCTCACACCCAAGAGAATGGCCCACATCAAAAAGGAGAGAAACAACATGTGTTAGTGAAGCTACAGGAGAGAAGGAACCTTGTTCACTGTTGGTGGGAACCTAGATTAGTCGAGCCTCTATGGAAAACAGTGTGGAGGTTTCTCAAAATATTTAACATCCCTTTTTGAGAAACTTACCTAAAGAATACAAAATTCGGTGGATACATGCACTCTTAAATTTATTGCAGCAACATTTTCAACATGTAAGTTATGGAAACAATCCAAGTGCCCAATGATAGATAGATGGATAAAGAAGACATGTTATATATAATTGCTTATTAAAACTTCCAAATATAAAATACAAAATTATCCTTGGTTTTACATTGCACAATTCGTTAAATAAAAAGCAAACAGCATCTCATGGACATTAAAATATAGCTTTAATAAAGTTGTATATAAATAAGATGATTTTAAAGTCTACCTCTCCATTTCCACTCATACTACCTTAGCCAAGGCCTTTTCTCCTTATCTGGATTACTCTAATAGTCTCTTAAAGTGTCTCACTTGCACCTTGCCTCTGTATTTCAAATTTACATAAACCGCCTAGCTTCACTCCTACACACTCATATCCTTTATCGCCATTACTTCCCAAGATATCTTCCTAAAATACAGATCTGATTCCATTCCATTGCTCAAAATCCTTCAAAGAATTTCCATAACCTTTATATAGTCATCCATAGTCCTTAGTTTAAATCATGAAGCCTTTCCTGATCTCATTCTCACTTACCTGTGTAACCTCAGCTTCAGCTCTGACTTCAGGAATACCTTTTCCTCTAGGCATACTAAATTACTTGGTGTAGAGTGACAGTGCAAACTGCATCTCACCTCCAAGACTTCGCTGACAGTGATTTCTCTGCAGGAGAATAATCTTCCCTCCTGCTCCATGCACAATAAAACATCCAGCTAGTATCACCTTTTGCACCCCCTTTCTCTCTGGGCAGCCCATTCCAAAAAGATATATATTACTGATAATCTCTTACTTAACAAGTTATAATTGTGAAATCCATTGAGAAAAGGAAACATAATTGATTTTATTTGCCCAGTGCTAAGCATAGAGCTGACAATAGTAGGTGCTCAATAAATGTACGAATAAATTTAGGGAGAAATTTTAACTTATTGAAGAGAATAATAAAAATATTAGTACTTTGGATTCACCAGTATATATAATAATCAATGACATCTATGTACTCTTTCGCTGATGAAATCCAAAGCCAAGCACTTCTACATGGCAAAATGTCTTAGGAATATGTTTAGTTTAATCTTGGTCACTTGTAATTCAGAGAAATAAAACTCTATCTATGTGAAAATATTATGCATTTAATATTCAAAATTAATCTAGAATTGCCTTTGCAATTGGTATAAATAAGTACAAATTTTAATTGAAGAGTAAATATTTTATATATAAATTATAAAAAAGCAATGTTTTATGAAAGTTGTCCCTATAGTAATGTTTTCTAAAGCATAATTTTGCCAATAACTTGAGACTTACTTCTATGACTACAAGGATATACTCCAAACTTCTAAATGTGAGATTGAAACTGTTAGTCGATAACGATGATTCTAATGATAACAAAACATGAAGATACCTCTAAGAATATTTGCTCAGAGTATGATGGGGAAAATAACCCTGGGCATTGATTCTAAACACCAAAAACAGCATGTAAAATCCTATACAAAAAAAAAAAAGAAAGAAAGAAAGAAAATTTATTTCAAACATTGGACAATTAGTTTTTAATACTAACTAAAGAGTCTTGAGAAAAGACAAGAACAATGTATTTCATCAGTTACATTAAAGAAAATGAATATGTCACTAAGGTTATATGTTACTTACAGAGACTTTAGAGTAAATAAATTAGATAAAAAGTTATTTGGACAGCTTAATTAGCCTTTTTTTTTTAAATAACAGGCTTTCCTCCTGACTTCCAAATCACACATTCATAAAGAATCATTCTGTGTTCGTATGTCATTCCTGTGTGTCAACATGCTAGTCACAGTCTGCTTTTCTTCTATTGTATAATTACTTTACGCTCAGATTTTTCACTGGTATTAAGTTCTCATAATTGATCTCATACTTCCTTATCAATCACTGAAATTGCAGAATACCTCTAAATTTTTTTAATAAGATAATATTTTTAAGACTAGCAAAATGCATGCAAAGTAAAAGGACAGACCACTCAACAGGACACTTTGCAAGAGTTTCCACTAGGGAGAAAACTCTTTGTCTAGAAAAATGTCCTATCAAGATACACCAGACAGTACTTTGCAGAGGTGGAAGCCAAAGCAGCAAAGCAACAGTGAGGTTTGCAGAAAACTGGAAAATTCCTTTGTAATATGAAAATGAGATTTATGTTCCTCCTTGCAAAAGTGAGGTTTATGAGATTTATGTTCCTCTTTGCATATCCACATTAGATATGATGATAAGAAAGAAAGAAAAAACTGGGGTGGGAAGAGAATGGAGTGTTTTGAAACTGGAGCCAAATGAAACTCCTGAGAGATATACTAACAACAAGGCTGATTTAAATTCCAATTTAAAGTCATTTGTACTAATGTGATATACCCCTCTGCTTTCCAAAAATCATTAGCAAAGTTTATTGCTCTTGAGAATAATTGGTTTTAATGGTAGTTTTGTGGTCATCGAGGAAGAGGCATGGTTTGCCCTCTAAGTTAGTGCTTTACAGAACAACCTTCTCTGGAATAAGCAGAAATGCTTCAAAAGATAGATGGCTTTGAACACCGAACATTTTCCCCACCCTCCACTTGTGTTTGGAAGCCTGCATAAACCTTAGGGAGGGAACTGGATCTGCATGGGGTATGCTAGAAGAGACTGAAGCCAATGTTATCTGAATGTTCCATGAATACATGAGTTGCTTTAAAGGTATGAGATTTGTCAAGTCCCACCTTTATCCCTATTAAGTACAGTATAATTTTGCCTCTAAATATTAGAATATTCTAAAATAAAAAACTTCAAAATATATAACTAATGGTACTGCTCAAATAAAATAACCCAAATATCGAGAAGCAATGAAAAATGGTTGTGTTTTATTCACTTTAATCCACAAGATGAACCATTTTTCAGTGTATAAGGATAAAGATTAATAAGACATATTAGTGTTGACATTTAACACTTTATGTCTACAGGCCACCAATAACAAAATGTATTTCACTCCATATGTCACTTACATATTCATGTTAGTAACCCATTTATTATTATAACAGGCAAGAAAAGAGTTAAAATTAGCAAAAGGTAAAATACTTTGTAATAACAAATATTAACAATTTTAACAGCAATTGTTTTTAGAAAACTCAAAAATATTAGCACTCATTTTCAACTAATTTTTTAAGTCAAATCATTGTTTCAGACTTGAAAACAAACATTTTTCCCTCCTGCATGACGGTCTCTGTAAAAATATACATGGCAAAGAGTCATAATGATAAATGATTTGGCTGGTTTTCTAATTATTCCTATGCCTCATAAAGCTTGAAATGTAAGGAAGAAATCCCACCTCACTGAAAAGGGGATACTTGTATGATACAACCATCCAAGAACATTGCTTACAGCACATCACAATCATTGCTAATAAAGTTAGGATAAGTGATACAGATTGCTAAAATGTAAAAGTTACAGAGAAAAGTAAGGTCAAAGAAATGAGATTAGTGACCATAGCAATAGGAATGACAGCTTAGATCTGTCGAGACAATTTTTTTTCTATTTTGTATAATCGTTTAAGACAAAATTTTTAAAGCTAAAATAAAATGAGAATAAGTTACTATCAACTTTCTGTTTTATGAATATGCATTGTTTGTCCTTCATTTTTAATTCACATGCCCATTATTTCGATTTTTTCCTCAACTGAAAAGCCCTGCTGATTGATCTAAGAACATTTCATAGATATGTTCTGTTTCAATAAAAATGCCAAAATGTGTTTAAAATTAAGAGTATATTGCTACCAATAATATGTAATAGGCTAAATATGCCAAACAAGGTAAAAACAATGTCAAACAAAAATGAGGTGAAATGGATGTTATATTCATTCATTTTAGACCTAGACCTTTACTTTAAACTATCATTTAAAGCAGATGTTATAAAAACAAAATAAAAGAACAAGTTTGTTCCTTTGTATATAGAGTTTTTAAAAAAAATCTCAGTATTCCAATTTTATTTAAAACCATTTTAATCACTCATTCAGTCATCATTAATTGTGCTTTGTTTACAGATATACTGAACAGAGAAGTGTGCCTTTCCTACAACACAGAACACAAAGATAAAATGACAAGTGTCATTTGAACCAGATTTTTGAGGTACCTAATAATTTTCAGAGACTAAAAACAAGATTATTCATTTGAAAAATTAGATTAAAATACTGTAGAGTTTATTTTTCCTAATTCTCAATGACTTCAATAATAATAAAATCCTATTAACATTATACATCCCCATTTAAAAATGTAGCTTTTAGGGCTTCCCTGGTGGCTCAGGAGTTAAAGTCTCAGCGCATCAAGCTATCACCAGCCACTGTGGCATGAGTTCGATCCCCAGCCAACAAGCTAACCCACATGGCACAGCAGACCTGTCCTGTCTTGCCCACTGCTCCCCTTGGCAGTGTATTTAAGTGGATCTGCCTGATTTGCTCCCCACTCTCTCTGGTGAATCCTCTCACCCCTCAAGCCTCTGGCCTACACACCAGTTCTTATATCCCTAAATAAATAAAACATAAATCTTTAAAAAAATAAAATTAAAATGTAGCTTTTAGTAAAGCTAGTTCACAGTCCATAATCTACCTAAAAATTCAAAGATGTGCACTCAGCCATCTCAGCCTAAGTTTCAAGTGGCGTCTGGCATTGACTGTTAATGCTTGATTTTAAAGACATTCCTATTTTTAAAAGCTACCTGTAGTGCTATTTCTAGGAATGGCAAGCAGGATACCCTGAAAGGTTCCATAGCTATTATAATGCAATTGACAATATCAAATGCAAATTATGTCTAAATTGGTGAAGAGGGGAATCATTTAGGCCTTAATCTGTTTGAAGTTCTTTCTAAAAGTCCCTTAGAATGAAAGACACCTTCCTCCTGTTGCTCATTTAATATTGGCATTTCAGTGTGGCAGATGGTGACCTTATCCCTGTGCTTCAGCTAAAAAGATTTTTATTAAGGCTAAACAAGTGTGAACAGCACTAATTTCTTGCAGCAGGCAGATATGAATAAACCCCTAGAATGAGTGTAAGTGCCCTGCCTCACCATATGGTGAAGGTCCGCATCCTGCCAATGGAATGGACTGAAAAGTAGCCAACATGCTTGAATCTTGCCCTGAGTCCCATGTTTCAGCATTAGCCACCCAATCAAAGAACAGCTACAGAGGAAGGGAGAACATCCTGGATAAAAAACATAATCTGATGATTTGTATGTTGGGTTAAAGCTCTGAAGAAGAGCCAGTTGTGAATAAATTCTAAAATATGAAATATTTGCCTTTTAGTACCCCTCACCATTCTTGTGATGCTCTTGTCATTTTTCTCCTTAATACCAATCTACTGTTATCCTCTTCTCAACCCAGAGCTCAATGATGACATATAGTTAAAGATTGCTCTGGGCATACCTCCCTAAAGTGTCCTTTTAAGTGTATGTTACAAGTTCTCAAAGTATCTCATACTCAAAGACTCTACAGACCTCCTTTACAGAACATATATTTTTACAGACAGTTAGTCTTAGCTTATCAGGTTTCTTAAATACGTATAAACATAAATTAGTATACTTGTAGTCCATACAAAGGTTTAGAAAATTACAAATAACAGTTGAAAGTCTCTACAATCAATAAATAAGTTTCAATAGCAAAGTTTACTGCTTTGAAATGAGATTTGAATATGGTCTAATTTCTTCCAGGTGAGCTACACTGAATACCTTGGGTGATGACTAGGATTAGCTTCCTGGAAGTACCTTACAGCTTCACTCATGGAACCTAGACTTGATATCACTAGGTTTGAATGTGCTGTAAATATGAGAGTATCTGTTAATGCTTCTTTAAAAGCTGACTACATCTCCTGAGAACATTTGCATTTCGCATTTCCTAACCATCCAAAATTTTTAAAAAATGAAATGAAGAGATGAAAAGAGGAACAAATAATTTAGTGTCAAAGGAATATTTAAAATAGGAGGTGGGTGAAGATGATATAATTACATGAATAGTAACTTATTCTCCAAGGGTTCAGTTTGATTGCACTAGAGAATATATAATAGTTGAACCCATTAACTGCTATCTTCTAAATGAATTGTATGATTTTCCTGGGGTTAGTTTTGTATTTGCTGAATTAAAGAAAATGATGACATACATTGCAACAGTGTGGATAGCTCTGGCGTGAACTATGTTAAGAGCCTTTCTTTGCTTACAGAAAAAGAAAAGAATCATTGTATCCTAAACTCTTCAAAAACTGCAACACAAAACCTATCAGAAACAAACAAAAAAAGCAAACAAACCAGAAACAGAAACAAAACTTACTAAAGAAAAAGACATTAAGTATATAAAATCATTCTTCATAATTTATACAATTCTTGCATCTGATTCAACTTTTATTTTTTTTATTTTTTTTTTAAGATTTTTTTATTTTTTATTTATACATCCAAGCTGGGGTACAGACCAGAGGTGTGGGGCAGCGAGAGGGTCCACCAGAGACAGAGTGGGGAGCAGAACAGGCAGATCAGAAATACACTGCTGAGGGGAGCAGCGGGCGAGGCAGGAGAGGTCTGCCGCACCATGTGGGATTCTCCCCGGCCGGGCGTCGAACTCGCGTCGCCGCTGCCGACAGCTCCACAGCGCAGCGCTTAACCACTGCGCCACCAGGGAGGCCCCATGATTCAACTTTTAAATGGATTAAGTAAGGTTCAGAGTCCACTATACAACATTTTTCTCAATCAAAATAATTCCTTTTAACTACATTCTCTTTAACACATTCACACACATTTTAATATACCATTTTGGTGGACTGAGACAAATACAGTATTTCTGATGTTAAAAAAAAATAAATTCAATTATGTGTTTTCTTACCAAGTTGAGTTTTCTAAATTCACTAGACACCAGACAATTGATGATAGTCAGATCTCTAGGGCACAGTACACCTTCCCTAAATGTGCGTCAGTTTCTAACACATATTAGCCGTTAGATGTGCTATCAGTCATCAGAGTGAGTCAGGCAAAGCAGATAAGAATTTCTTTCAAGAATCCTTTTTCTAGTGCCTCAAGGGAAGTCTCCTATAATTGATCAACATGAGAGTTACACCTCCTGGTTATCTAGGAAGCACAAATGATCCATGAAATGAAGCACTCAAGTGTTTGCTTGCATGGGACTATGGGAAGAAGAAAAATATGTCAACTGCATGAGTAGAAAAGAAATCACTGATGTAAAGATTTACATTTTAGATTTCCTAAAAATTTAAATTGTAGATATTGTGATAGTATTATGGGAGCTTTCTTTTAAACACTCTCTATAATATATAATCAAACATTTACATTACCTATAAAAGTTATCTAATATCCAATGTGCACAATATAATTTGGGTAGTGAAAGTACAAGTGAAGAAAACATGTCAGTCTTCCATTTTCTCCTGTGGAATGTTGATTTATTTCACTGACTTAGATATAGCAATGATACATGTAACAGCTTAGCAGGAATATGAAATAGAGGGTAAAGGTCTTAGAATATGATTATCATAAAAATAAGATTTTTAGAGGCATAATGCCTTTACAGTATATTATCAGGAAAATCCGCAGCAAAAATGCAAAGCACAATATTCATGTCTGAACTTCTCATAATAAGCCAAATATTTTAATTGACCAGATAAATCTTCAGGACATTTATTATATTAAAAATAAATAAGACCGACACTAGGCAAGAAATATGTGCTAAAGATTGTTCCCATATTCCAGGCATTTTGGTACACTTAAAACAATCATACCATTTAATAATCCATGTGGCTTAATAAATAAAGCCCTTGCAATTTTAAATCTTCAGCCCGAATGATTAAGACATTTTCTTTCTAATTGTAAATACAGTTTAAAGGTCTTTACCTCAAGCTTTTTATTATCATTATTATTTACTCAGTCAACTAGACTATTTTAAATGAACAGATCAGGGGCAACATTTAGTTAAGTCCCAACTGATAAAAACCTTTGGCCCAGAGAAGAGTTTTGCCTTTTCTTCACTATCCCCTCAACCTAAAACCCACTCTTACAATCACCTTCTCAGAAAAAGTACACTACAAAGATTCATTGGTAAGATAATGTGGAAGAAAGATTTAAAAAACTAGAAAATTACCAAGTGGCTGATAAGTTAAAAAGAACTGTGCACCATGGTTTTGTTGTAAGGTAGCTAACAGCAAAAATAAGCACTTTCCAATATTCCTGCAAAATTTTACATGAGCTTAATTTGAAATATGGAAAAAAAAATGTGAAAAAGCAACATCTGCTACTCATTTTGTCCCTCCCATCTAGTAATCGATCACCACATCTATTCCTCAAAGCTATGATTACATTTTATTTTATGACAGAGTAAACACAAAAAATATGTTACAAACCTAAAGGCATCTAGCATTTTTAAAATATGGGCAATAATTTGCCCACAACTTGTAATAGAATTAATTGATTTAGTTATTATTTGATTCTGGAACAAAATATAAGCTATTTCAACTTGGGTGTTCTATAAGAACTAGTCATTGAAAATTTTAGTTCAACTCCAGTTCTCTTTTGTTCGCTGTAAGAAAATATTTGTTTTTAATAAAGAGTGACAGACCAAATAAAGTACAAACCACCAGTAGTATAAATGAATTCCAACTAAAATTTTTATACAATTGTTAATCATGTTGTTCAATAACAAAGAATGACATTCTAATTTTTTATAAATTCACATTCTCTATAGGTAAACATGCAGACAAAGGAAAACTGAAATACCACTTGTACTGAAATTAAGACTTAAAATGCCTGAAAGAATCAATGCATGAATTAAACCTCAAATAAAATAAATATTTTATTCCATATTTCTAAAATATATCAGTTTCTGAATGAATCACAAGGTGCTGTAAGCTATTCATTTTTTTATGCCTGAAACTCTAAAAAAAAAACATTATCTTACTGTACTGCTGAAGTCTCAGAAATGAAAGAATGCTATGTATCATAAAAACCATACATAAATGGCGGAATTTCCTTCAACTAGGCTGAATAAACACAAGATGTAATCAATTAGAGACAGTTTCATTTTTAGTTATTAAATCTCTTTTTCTTCCCTCCTCACATCTATTCTGAAGTTTCTATTAAACCAAAAAATTGAAAATGAATACAATTTGTTGCTTTCCAATTCTGAATGTATAACATTTCTCATTTTTAAATGAATATCATTCTTTAAAATTAGCAATCAAAGAACTTTGAAAGCGGACAGTGCAACAAACTGCATAATGATTTTAAATCACAAGAAGGAATAACTGCCAATCAGCTAATTATAATTATGTATTGTGCCTGCTCAAAAAGGACCTGAAATGGAAATTGTTTCTTATTCACATACTTAAAATAAATTTCAGTCCACACAAACTTCATGCATTTTGAGTAGTCTTTAAGCTGTGCATTTTATCTGCCAAGCCATAGGAGATGTTCCTTATTTTAAAAGGAAAAATAAAACAGTAATGTAAACATGTTGTGAAGGCATTTATTTAAAATACATATATTCAGTATGGCAAATCTATGATGTGTCTCTTTGGACTCTATATTGAATTCTGAAGTCAAAATAAATAACCCTGGATATTTTGAAAAATACCAGAACAAAAGGTAATCTTTAGTATCACTGTTTTTAAACAGTATTATACCTATACAGAGAAAACAAATTGACACAAAAAATGAAGCACAAATAAAAGGACTTCTTTAAAAAAGCAAACTTTTAGCACTGATATTTCCAAAATGAAAGTTATCCCAAAAGAGAAGTCTTACAATAAGTCAGCTACTGTCAATCACAGATAGTGCCAATCACTGTCAATTTTTTTTAAAGAAAGATAATTTATAAAAACACAATTTTCAAAAAGGTTGTTGCTCTAAGGCAAGCAACAGCTGTAACTTAATAATCTGGACTAAATAACATTAAAAATGTTTAGCAATACAACTCTAACATCCAAGTATCTTGAGAGGAAAAGTGTATGTCAAACATTGTATGACAATAGGAAAACATCCCTGATTGAAGAATATTTATGGATACCATGACCTATATGGGATGTATAGCTCATTTGGAATACTTAAAATATTGCCTTCTTTTCTGCTCATGTATATGCATAATAAACTAACCTTGTGGTGTTAATGAAAGAGTAGCATTCTAAGGGAAAAGAATTTCTCTCAAATACCAACTTGCAGTTATGCTTTGGTTACATATGCATGCTTAAAGGTTTAATGATCGTTAAGCCATCAAGTTAATGGATTAGGAAATTAAATATTTCAAAGAAATATATCACATTTTTCAGATAATAACTGCAAGACTGAAACCTCAATGTCAACCTCAACTTTAAAAATAGATTCTGCACAAAAATCAAAGCACCTCAGTTATAAGCTAAATAGCATTTATAATAAAGTCTAATATTTAACTTTAAGAGATGCTTATTACTTCATCTCTATATTTTTATATGACTATAAGCAAAATAACTTAAAACATCTATAGGTCTACTTTACCAGGATTGTGTAAAAGTTATAGACACCATATCATGGAATATCAGGCTACTAGGGACACCCTAAAATCAGATGATGTCAGCAAACTTTAAGCAAACACATTAAATTATTGACTCAATAGCAGTCTCTTGGTAATTAGGATTAGCATTAGCCATAATATGAGAAATCAACTAATCTTCTAAAGTGTAATTCATAAGGCTACTAAATAGTAAAGCTCAAAGAAGACAGAAGAATTCCCCCAAGTCACACACTAATACAGTCACCAAGAAGAGGCTAGATTTGAGCTTAGGTTGTATGATGGTCAAGTTCAAGATTTTTTCCAAATTATATGCAAATAGAAAATGCTGGTTGTACATTAAAGAATGAATTGAAAATATGGTATTAATAAAACAATAGCTATCACTTTGAATAATTACACAAAAAATATCAAAAGGCAATATTTATTTTTGAGCGATGATAGTTAATAATTTCTCCCCATGTGCACTAGTTTTTACATCATGGTTGTATTGCAGATCATGCAGTCCAATAAATGGTTTTACATGTTTAAAAAATCTGATAAGCAAAAGGAGTAGAAATCGGTTTTTGAACTTTAAAAAGTCAGTTAAGAATTTGTTAAGTTTTGTTTTCTTTCTATTTTCCTTGTCCAGTCTAATATCAGTGTGTAGGAGGATATTAAATAGGAAATTTCCTGTTTCTCAGAAATTTGTGACTAAGCTCACAGACTAAATACAAAGAATCACTCAGCTGAAGATAATGACCCCTTCCAGGTCTTCAGCTCACTCTTCCAAGATAGGCCTGGTCTCCACCTCTATGACAGAATGGATGAGCACTTGCTATGAAGAGAGAGGGTCTTCAAAATCAGCAAGAGAGAGCTTCTAAGAGAAGGAAGAAAAATTCCCTTCCCAGAGTTACAAATCTTTTATCCTGAACATTTTCATTTTTTTAAATTACTGAACTAAAATCTATTTAGAATTTCCATTATGGTTCACATTAATAGCAACTGAAGTTTCTAGTTCATGCCAAAGAGAAAGGATACTTTGAAGACATGTAATTTAACTGGAATTGGAACTTAGGTTTCTATTCAATCTAGTCCCTCCTCATCATAGATAGAAACTCAAAAACTTAGCGTTTTTTGTGAATTGAGCTGTAGTAGAGGAACAGAAATTGAAACTGAACCAAAAAAAAAAAAAAAAAAGAATCTAGAAAAAAAAAAAAGCGGTGGGGGAAATATGACTACAGTGGTATCATATACTAACTGCTATATTTGAAAAAATAATCTATACTGTTTTTTACTGCAGGAGGTTCCATATATAAATTCAGCATGTAAACTGAGTGCAGCTGTTTCTAAGTTAATGTTATGAGTTGCTGAACTTGGATGAGACAAGAAAGTGGTGAGAGACTAGACAAACTTTTTACATGTTATATCTCAGGGTATGAAAATGCTGCCCTAGGAATATCCTACCTGGAGTTGTTCCCCTTTCTTCCCAGCACATCAGGTAGGGCAATTCTAGGCAACGGGTGAGAACCCTGGTTTCTGTCAACTAGGAAAAACTAAAAATGAAGTACTCTAATTTGACCTACTCTACGTTTGATTTCTTATGCATTTTTAACCAGGCTATGTAGAGACACCAAAACCCTTGTCTCCCATCCAAACATTGAAAGCTTTTTAACTTTGATAAAATCTCTGATTATGTTAATAAAACAATCTATAATTGGCCTATGTTACTTTAGCATCTGGCAGTTTTACAGACTTGACTAAAAATATACATTTAAAGCCCACTACTGCATAATTAAATGAAAGACTGGCCTTATTCAAAAATGTAAATGAACCCTTGGCTTTTTCTCTTAAACACTTTTCAATTATTTATATGTATTCTGTATTGACAATGTTTTTCCTCATCCAGAAACTACTCAATTTCAACAAATTTTCACTTTGTTTAAAATTTTTTAGTAAAAATGTTTTAAATTACATGTTAAAAATATATTTGTGTTGCTGGAAAGGGGGATGAAATCTATCAAGTTTATGCAACTTGCTAAATTAGGATTGAATGAACATATCATTTTCTTGTATCACTGGCACAGCTATTTTGCGTATATTAGAAGGTGTTTAGCTCAAATCTCAAGAGAAATGAAATTATTTTTATAAGTAATTGGAAAGCAATAAATGAACATCTTTAAATGTCTTCTACCCTTGGAAATCTAATCCGTCTCAACTAAATGCTTCTAATTCCATAGCCACCAGCAAAGAGTAAACAGCAAACATTTCCAGATTCCAACTTCATTATCTGCAAGAATTTCCCGCAAAACATTCTGAAGCATATTCACTCTATCAAAGTACGTCAGCGCTTTTGTAGTTGCCTGAAATATCTGATATCTCCTCTGTTTTTCATATTAGCTGATTTCTCAAGAGTAAATTTCATCCTGGAAAATGGATGAATGAAAGATGATATATAATGTAAAAACAGGTCAGTTCAGTTTCATGGAATAGATGAAGTTCAAAGAGTTTCAAGGTGATGAAACCATGACCCAAAAAGAAATACTTTGACAAATTAAGAACACTGACAATGACAGAAGGAAATATTTTGGAAACAACTGAATAAATGTGAACCGTAACAGCCTAGAGTATCAATGACAACAACATTGACTGGAGGCCAAGATTTAAATAAACCTGCCTTTGATTTATTATTATTCTTGTTGATCCTTTTTGTGAGCTCACTTGGGAAGACGATCTTACCTCATGCTTTGAGACATTGTGTCCCGCTAGTCAAAACAGCACTCAACCTCCATTAGAATTGAACTAATCTAATCTTATTTTCCAAATTGAGGATAATTTTCTTTCTGAGAAATGCTGCTAAATACTTGACCTGACTGGAATCTTTATAAATCTGAATTCCTTTGACTTAAATAACACGTGTCATGCTTGATTTTTCCCGGCAAGAGGAAGGAGAATTTTGCAAGCGCAAAGGTTTTAGGGGTGGTCCCTGGGCCTCCTACCCCAGAATTATTGAGGCAGTTCCTTAAAAAAGAAAAGCCCTGCTCCCACTAGGTCAGACTCTCTAAATCCAACACATTAGAATATGCTTTTATGATAAATTCTCCAAGGATCTCCAAGTTAGGTTCCATCCATCTCAGATGTTATTTCCTCAACCATATTGCATCCAGGACTATTAAAGTGCTGCAGGAGATGAAATAGTAGAGGAAGAATTTAGCAGTCCTATTATCAAGAGTAGCTCATAAAGAACTATTGCTGTAATACCCCCCTAATCCATTTCTGCCATATATATGACCTTTAGAGAGCCTATCTTGTTCTACCTTTTTATGAGAAGGTATGGCAGAAATCATAATAAAGTTCAGTGAAACTGTCTATAATCATAGTCATGGTCCATCTCTGTCCCACTGATACTAGCTCCCAACTAAGAGGAGCCATGAAAAAAAATACTTTTTCACCCCCCCCCATGGTAAACTCAATTCTACAGTCAGATTTCTATCATTCATTATTGGCTTGATTTTGTCTAACTTTTTGTCTTGTTTCTCTATATTCCACATAAAACCGAAGACATCTGGTATTTTTCTATCTCTTTCTGACTTATTTTGCTTAGCATTTTCCTCTCTTGTTACATCCATCATGTTGTTCCAAATGGCAAGAGTTCTTTCTTTTAGAGCTGAGAGTGCCCAATGGATAATTGTGGAAGGACTGGGTGCCTTGATGTTGGGTGGGGTGTGGTAATATACATCTGAAGAGAAGTGATAGTGTACCTGTAAATTATATATAGTGTTTACAACACTTCAATAAAAATAAATAGTAATTAATTTGATGATTTAATAATTAAAAAATTCATTTTTCACCATTGTAGCAGAAAAATGACCTGCCAAAGATGTCTATATCTTAATCTCTGAAACCTGTGGATACATTACCTTTAGCTGAAAATTGTACTTTGAAGATATGATTAAGAGTTTGGATGAGGAGACATGGAGATAATCATGGATCAATCCTGGTGAGTCAAAGTTAATCACTTAACTCCTTAAAAGTGGAATACTTTTCTTGACTGTCCCAGAAAAATACTGTGTGAAGACTCAACCAGCTACCAGTAGCTTAGAAGATGGATGGATGAAGATGAGACAGGAATATGGTGGCATCTAAAACTTCAGGACAGACACTGGCTGACAGTCAGCAACCAAACATGATGTCAGTCCTATAACCAAGAATAAAAGCTACTAACTAGGATAAGCAGGAAAACGATTTTTCTATAGAGTCCTGAGAAGAAAGTTTGTCCTGCTGACACTTTGATTTTAGTCTGGTGCCACTCATAGCACATTTCTAAACAACAGAACTAAAAGATAATAAATGTATGATATTTTAAGTCATTAGGTTTGTGGTAATTTGTTATGTCAGCAAAAATGATGATGCTGATGGTGGTGATGATGATAAGCATTCAGAGCCAACATTTAAGCACCCACATGCTTCATCTCCAGAATTTAGAAAATGGAGAATTAGCAAACATTTCTGCCTTAATTAAATATTAAAAGAGATACCACTTTATCACCACATCGTATCGTTCTGCTTATATTTAGGATAATGCCACAAATGCTGGGCACACTCTGAGACTGAAATTAAAAGTATTGGTGTTAAAGGTAATATGTCACCTCTAACTCTCATCACAAAATGACTGCCTACATAAGTTTCATTACAAGGAGTAAATCTGTTGTAAAACTAAAAGAAAAAATACAGATGATTTTTCATCAAAGTAAAAAAATTGACTTGTCAAAAATGTCCTTCTGTTTTCCCTTAGGCATCTAAGGACACAAAATTTGATGTTAGGAAAAAAATGTTTTATTCTTTCAGGTATCCTTCCAGAAAAAATTAAGGAATTGCATAGTGAAAATTGAACTCTCTATATGGAGATAAACCCCTGGTGTTCAAAGATTAAATGCAAATTTCTCCAGGGTAGGAGTGTAAATATCTTCTCTCTGTATATGAAATGGGCCAAAGTGTTAATGTGCTGTATCATTCTCACTATATTAGAAAAGTAATCCAAACTGCAAAGGACTATTCTAGCTTATTTGCAATAGTTCCTGTCAGTGTTAAGAATGCATGTTGCTACAAATTAGATTTTAAACTGGTGTTACATTACTAACATAATACATTTATTTTAGGATCTATTCTTCTACTGAAGAAGAAACCAATTTCCAATTGAGGAATAATAAATGCCTATATCCAACACTAATTCCATCAGAACACTCTATACCTGTTCATAGGTCTATAACATGGTTATTCTACAGGAATGCTTTTCTCCTTTGAAAATGTGTCTATGTCTAAAAAGTCCTAAAAGAGAAAGCGCAGGGACACACTGCTAGAAGGTTGTAAAGCTGGAAAGAAGAGCTAGCAAAGGCTTCAGAGGAAGTAATGTTTCAAATGTGGCTTCCAATTGTCAAGGCACATCGAGAATACTGGAAGAGAGAGAAGGAAGCAACAGGAGAATAAATAGTGGCAAGATGTAGAGGATACGGCTGAAAATAAGAACAAGTGGAGCACAATTTCTATGGTCCAAAGCAGAATATCCCCTCTAGAACAAGAATATAAGAAGCATGCTTCAAGAATGTCTGACAGTCTCTGTATTTTGGGACTTGCTCATTGGCCATGAGGAATGACCCAATATAGTTGGAAAACTATTAATCTGAAATTTCCTATAAACTTTCCTTTTTGTATTCTTTAGGTCAACTTGCAGGAAGAATTATCACTACTTTATCCAAATAAACTGTCTCTTTTAAAAAAGTTTTTAACCTCTCTATGTCTATGAATAGAACTATACTACAAATATACTAACAAAAGTTGAGAAAAGTTATTTCAGTAAGAGCACATCATGAAAGATCTTCTCAAGATGCATGGCAAGTATATTTGCACCTTCTAAATGGAAGACCTAATGGTTTCTTCCACATCAACAGAAATTGTACTATATGGCTATTACTCTTTTTCCTCCTTGAACTGAGTTTCACATGCTTCAAAATGACAACATTCAAAGGTTCAATTCAATTTAGGTAATCATCAAAAATGTCAGCTGCCTTTCAAAGGACCCTTGGAGTCTGCCAAATTGGGTTAGAAATCATGCATGGATAGTTTTCATTACATGCGAGCTGACAGTTCCTGTTTCTGGTCAAGAAAAATACCTTCCTGCAAAGAAAGTGTGCCGAGTGCATTAGCCCCTGTCTGAGAAGGGCACAGAAGCAGAAGGTGAGAGCACAGTTATCAGGCCACCAACTATGAAAAATGATAATTTTGGTGGTTTGTATTTTTGTACTTTCAAAAATATTAAAGTAAAAACATCAGGATCATAATCACAAAAAGATTCAGTTTAAATTTTTAACCAATGTCAACATTATTCTCTTGGATTAAAAATTAATTTCAAATCAAGAAATACTTGGTCTCCTGGATTGAGAAGTCTTATGTTATGAGACAGATTTAATGAGGCAATCCTCTATGTGGATAAATGAACCACTTCAGGAGGAGTCCTCTCAGATTGGCAAAGACCTTCCTGTTAGCTAGAAAGGTGCCAGTCAACGCCCAGCACAGCTGCAGAACAGAGATGGGCCAAGTTTCACCAAGTGGACACCTAAATAGCAGAAACAGAACACAGAGATGGTCCTGACTGTCTGATGAAGCTGTGTACACGAGATATCTAATACTGAGGCCATGGGGCCTCCCTGGTGGTGCAATGGGTTAAGTCTTAGCACTATGAAGCTATCCACAGCCACTGCAGCACGAGTTTGATCCCTGGCCAGGGAGCTTCCCACATGGCATAGCAGAGCTCTCCTTTCCTGCCTCTCCCCTCAGCAGTGTATTTCAGTCGATCTGCCTATTCTGCTCCCCATTCTGTCCCTGGTGAATCCTCTCATCCCCCTTCAACTCTGGCCTGCATCCCAGTTCTTGAATGCATAAATAAATCTTAAAAAAAAAGAAAAAAAATGAGGCCAAGTCAGTGCTCTGTGTCAGTTACATCAGAGCCTCTCACTCTTGCAAGGGTTGGGGGAAGGGCACTGTAGGTGCTGGGGCAACCCAACATCTGGCCCAACCAGCATCATGCTCATGTCCAGCTACCAATTCAGACATGGATATCTGATCTTTCTCTATGTTTACCAAAATGTGGAAAACATTCCGAACACTGAATTAAATGAATGAATATCCCAATCAAATAAAGAAGCTAACAAACCTGGACAAACAGATTGACTCATAGTTCTTCAAAAATATATTATGATGCGATAAGTCAACTGCATAAAATTCTTGAAACAACAATATTTATTAATGTAAGATTTTTCCAGTAATTTTCTATTAAAAAAATTGATTTCCTTCCAGACTGAAAAAAATGTCGAATACAGAACAAAAATAATTTAATAGGATAGTATAGTAATGATAATACTATCTGATTTAACAAAATCTTTATTTTAATGTTTTCTGAATATACATGGTATGTTTTTGTGAAAAACTTATTTTCCATGAAGGCTGCTTAAGAAATGATGGTTTAGGGCCTCCCTGGTGGCGCAGTGGTTGAGCGCTGCGCTGTGGAGCTGTCGGCAGCGGCGACGCGAGTTCGACGCCCAGCCGGGGAGAATCCCATATGGTGCGGCAGACCTCTCCTGCCTCACCCGCTGCTCCCCTCAGCAGTGTATTTCTGATCTGCCTGTTCTGCTCCCCACTCTGTCTCTGGTGAACCCTCTCGCCGCCCCATGCCTCTGGCCTGTACCCCAGCTTGTATGTATACATAAATAAATCTTAAAAAAAAAAAAAAAGATCAAAATATCATTAAAAAAAAAAAAAAAAGAAATGATGGTTTAAATGTTTTTACCTTTTTGCTCTTAGCTTTTCAAAGTCAATTATTTTTAAGATCTATGATTTTCATCATTTTAAATCTAGATATTATGGACAATTTTAATGGTTTTAAATTAACCATAAAATATTTGCTCTCAAGTTGAATGCCCTTCACCCTTGCTTTAAGAATAGTAGCCAAAGGATTCTGTGTCATCCCAGAAGCTGCTGTTTAATCAAGCAAGGCTATTGTATTTCCACATCAATTTTGTCACAGAGGAAAAAAATCCAAAGAAATAACCTTGACTAAAGCACTAAAATCTGAAATCTTGAAATTCCTAATTTAAAAGAGGATAAACGAAACCATGGGAGCACTTAGCAAGTAATTATAATTATAGGGCTATAGACCATGGATTTTATTTAGAGACCAAAGTAGACATTCATTTTTAAAAGTAAAAGTCAAAATATTAATTAAGGCAGTTAGTCATGAAAAATATTAGACATCCCATAAGAGTAAAATATGGGTAGATTATCCTGACTAATGAAGATTTTATTCAGTTGTTAAAAAAAAAGACTATTGAAATCTCAGGTGTGTAAAGTACCATGCTGTCAATTTATATTTGGTATCACCCTGCAAAATTTCCAAAAGCAATTACTCTACTAAATGCATGCTAAAGATATCAAGATTAATTTGTAATCAATAAGTGACCTCAAGAGTTGCAAATTGATTAATATACACTTATTCCTTACCAAGTTCCCATATCCTGTTATGATTACCTAGTTTATAATATTGTGCTGTTAGATTATGCACACAAGAAGAAAACAGGCATACACTTAGAATTTGTGCCTAAATTCCTTCCCAGTGACTTGATAGCTGACAGCTATGTATCTGCAGCTAAATAAGCATATCAATTTTACCCTTACTCTTAGCTTTACCTAAATTTACGCACATACACACAACACCACCTTGTTCCTTTTAGCATTATTTAGGAATCAGTTCAACAATTAAACTAAACCATTGTTACATCTTTAAAACCTGTTTCAGTTAGGTGATTAGCTCAGCTCTATTTAGGGAATCCCACAAAGAATCACCCAAATTCTGTGTTTGTTCTCTACGTTTGTGTTCATTTGTGTTTGTGTTAGTTTTGTTTCATCTGTGAAAATCATGTGTCTTCCTTGCTTGAATGAAACAATCTGAAACATTAAAATTTACATATAAAAATATACACAGTTCAAACGAAGTCTTAGTAATGCAAGAATCAAAGATTTCTAAAGTAAAAACTATTGTAATTTACCTTCTTCTTTAACCTCTATTTTTTCCCCAAGTTAAGGTTCTATTCAAACACAAATGCATGTATTCTCAGACCAAATACACATTTGAATTTGAATTAAAAAAATGTTACTTTCATTTTTTCTATCATTTTTTTTAGCATTTACTATGTGCCAAATATTGTTCATTAGGTACAGTGAGTACAGACAATGTTTATTTCAGATAATTATTGGTTATTTGACTAAACATTATTCAGAATCTGGTATTAAGAACAACTCTAACCAGTCAGTCATCTCCCCCCTCATCTCCACCACCAAATATCTTCTTTGAAAAACATGATTTAGTCTAAGGAAGTTTAAGTAGAAATAAGTCTAAGGAAAACAGCTGACCTCAAATCAAAGGTATTTCAAAATCTAATTTTGGATTCTGCTAAAGTATTTCTGGGTCTTAGGCATTCACACTCCTATCAATTCAGATCACAAGCAATCAAAATTATAAGTTTAATGAAGTGTTCCTTTCGTGTCTACTCACAGGCACATGTCATTTTCACAATCCCTCTTTCCCTTTTCAAATAATATGTCCCTATTTCCTGCCAGTGCCCAACAACCTAAAGGTGTGCAGAGCCCCCAATAACTGTCGTGTATTAGATGCATCTAGTATTCTAAAGTTCACGGATCAAACATGTCATTTTATGTCTTCTTAAAAAATAACACGAGTGCTTATTAGAGACCTGCTCTGTATCAGGACCTATCACCCCTTGGAGACATCTCTAACGAATGGCAGCCAGTTCCTCTAATAAGCTGAGCTAATGTGTTAGTGCATCCTACTGGGAAGAGGATTGCTTTTATAGTAATATATTACATGTTAATAAGTGCTTCCTGGATATAGTCCTTACATTTGTAGAAATTATTACAGCAGTTGAAATTTCAGTACCAGGACAAGCCTATATTTAACAATTATTTTAATTCAGGAATGAACCTTCAAAATCATCTAGTCGCAATTCATATGCAGAAACCCAAAAGTGTTATACGATTTTCCTAAAGCTTATATCTCCTTCCTAGAGAAAATAACATGTAAATTCCAGTTTTTTTGTACACCAGCCTTTTGAGTTTTCACCTCTCAAACCAGGTTAAAATGCCAATTATTGAATTCAATTATTTATACTGACCAGACCTATGTTTGTGGAGCTTAAATTGTGATTCTGATGATATCTACCATTTGAAGTAATATAGTGCAAGCAGATTACATGCAGAAAAAACAAATTATTCTTCATTTTTTTTTCCTCTCCTACTAAATCCTTAATATATTTAAATGGGGCCACACTATCAATGTGGACCTGTTTTTACATGAAGATGTCTGAAGAAAACAACTATCTACTTTTATAATCTAGATAGATGAACAACTAAACAAGAATTCAGGAAAATTATTGAACTCTTAATTTATTAGAATTCCCCCCAAATAGCCATATTCTATTGAAATTTACTGGGGAAGTATAAAGCTAAGCTTTATTTAATTATTTATAAAATAGCACCTATATCACTGCTCTAAGAATGTAGATTGGCCCATGGCATGTTAGAAGCAGGGAGACAGGAACAATTCAGCAAAGGTTGGAACAATTAGCAACTAAGTTAACAGAGAATATTTTCATACTTCTAACATCAGTTTTGTCCTCCTCTCATTCCAGCTTCTTCATAAGCAATATTTTGAATTATAGAATATTGTATGGAGAAATATGTCTCAATATATAAAACACAAAATATTGCCATAATCATTGGAACTAAATAGAACTAACATTGCTAATACATAATTCACCTTTTATTTTTCTTCCTTAGACATAAAAGACACAGCTAAAATAAGCAAATTATCACCAATCCCTGTTTCCCCCACAAACAATAACTCCCTGAAATAATGGTTTTATTTCTGTTAATGGATAAATCTAGGAGCTAAATTATGAAAAACATTTATAAATTGCAGTCTTATGAAATCATTTCAAATAGTTAATATTCAGGACTATATGAAAAAATAAAACATTAGAGAGACAACACTATTAAAAAACATATATTGACTGCATATAAAACTTTTTGAATGTTCAGATATTATGAAGAAATTCCAGGTTACTCAGCATAATTTGAAGCATCTGTAAGCCAAGAACCCAAAGTTTAGGTCTATAGAAAAGTCTAACAATATAATTGAGCATAAAAGAAACTAATTAGTCATCCTTGGGCATCTGATTAATTCAATAAATTCAATTTGCAGAAACAATCTTAACATTAAAATATTATTGCTAATTATCAGTAGTACCTGCCTACAGATAGCCCGACTTCCATCTGGGGCTACTCCCCTTCATTGTTAGTTTTCTGCCAGCTTTATGGCCAGATTCCTCCCTCATTCTTTTCTTGTAAAGAAGATAGATCTAAATTCCACAGGTAGATCTAAATCCTAACATGGGGTGGATCCCGTATTAATAATTAGTTGGTACTGAACACAAATTAAAAACAACAATATTTTTAACCTATGAAATAAAAGCAGAAGCAATAGTTATATAGATCTCGAGCCAAAGAAAAATGAATGTTATTTAATCTTTTGTGAAAAGTCAGGTACAAAATGGTTTATGAAAAAATGCATAAAAAACTGAAAGAAAAATAAACTAAATTTCTAGTAATTATATTAAGTGACAAAGTTACAGGTGATGTTTTCTTTCTTGTTTTGATTTTCCAAATGTTCCTTGATAACACTGCTTAACATCTATAATGAAAATGTTTAATTAGAAAAGTAGACTAAATTATTAGTATATTATTAAAACCAAAATCTTCTATAGGGTATCTTAAAGTGCACATTATGATTTACTCCAAATCCTGTCTATATAACACATATTTTCATTTTGATTTAACAATGTCACCATAGTTTAAAAACAGATACAATATTCACTCTTATAAATAGCAGACAAGTTCAGACCTTAAAACAGATGACTGTTTAATTTAAAAGTGGAAAATGCTGTTGCAAAATCAGTTAGAGGGCGAAAGACAAATACCAGATGATTTTATTTACATGTGGAATACAAAGGGTCAGACTAAACCAAACCAGTAACAAATCCTAGAAATCTGATTTTGGAATTGAGGCTACAAAATGGGGAGGAAGAACAACAGACTGTCATGGAGAGCTAAAGGTGGCTTAATGACAGGTGTGGCATGGTGAAATCCCTCTGGGGATATGTGATCCTATGCCTCTGAATCACATACATTGTTGTAACCTAACATTACCTCAATTAAAAAAAAATGGTGGAAAATAGCTCTGATGATTGTGCATTGTTGATTTGATTTAGAATCCTAAGGTAAAGCTAACACTGAATTTCAATGAAATACAGCTATTATGGGGGCCTCCCTGGTGGCGCAGTGGTTAAGCGCTACGCTGTGGAGCTGTCGGCAGCGGCGACGGGAGTTCAACGCCCAGCCGGGGAGATTTCCACATGACACAGCAGACCTCTCCTGCCTCGCCTGCTGCTCCCCTCAGCAGTGTATTTCAGTCGATCTGCCTGTTCTGCTCCCCACTTTGTCTGGTGAACCCTCTCGCCGCCCCACGCCTCTGGCCTGTACCCCAGCTTGTATGCATAAATAAATCTTTAAAAAAAGCTATTATGATATTAGCTATTATGATATTATACAAATATTCATAATCAACATCTGAAAATCTTGAAATTCCATCAATTCATACCAACAAGATTCAATTCCTCCTCTTAGCACCGTACTAAAGCGAATGCTTCCAAAATCCTCCACAACTCTGCCCCAGTTAGATATATCCCTCACTGAAGCAGAAAACTACCTGTGGTTTCTCCACAGAGAAATGTATTGAACTCACTCTAACACTGCAACATATAGTACGAAATTTAGTAAAAGGTAATTGTTGCACCAGACCCTCCAAGTGTTTAATTTTAGAAATTCTCAAAAAGCTCAGTATTAGGCAAGTTACAATTTTAGTATCCATAGTCAAACCTACTGCTAGGACTTGGTAATCTCCTATGGTGAATCCCAATACTTAAACAGAAGGAATAAAACCAGTACCGGTGACTTGTCTGTGACAATTGCACTGGCTTTCAGCTTTTTTTTTTCACTGCTGGAAAGTCTCACATGCTTGGTCATACTCATGTAAGGGCTAGAAGCTGGACAGTTGCAATTCTCATGGTAGCTCATGAATTTATATTGAATTTCTTAGGATGTTTGCAAGTGCTCCATCCCATAAATTATAGATCATTCCACTGTCATTAGAATCAGTGATTAAAAACAAATAACTTTTTTTGCCATGAACAAAAATAAAAGGCACAAGTCTGTTTTACACAAAATCAGATGTCTTAAATATGATAACACTACCAATCAAAGAAGTTGACTAAGGAGGGAGAGAAGAAAGAAAAGGGGTGAGAAGAGGTAGCAGCAAAATAGGCCTGCGAGTTTCAATGTGGGACAGAAATAACTCAATTTGACCCTCATACAAAGGGTCTGAGTTCAGCTCCTCTTCCTTTATTTTCTTTGTTTCCTATAAGGACTATTTGGTGTTTAGCATTTCTTGACGATTTCTTTTTATATCTTATGTTTTGTGTAAACAATTGGAAATCTTCATAATCTGTGACAGGGAAGTAAGTTTATGTATAGAAAATTTAAAAATCGTACATTTTTGGAGGAATGTGTCAAAGAAAAAGGATGGGAAAATTAATGGAATAAAATACAATGTATGTGTACTAAAGGGATATTTATAAAAGCAAAGCATAGACATAGAACACATGGAGTGGTGGGAAAGTTTGATAACAGCATTCCAGGGGGTCATTTCAATAGATAACTCAGAAGAAGATACATCTGTATTGCTCTAGTGACTGGAAAATCACAAACAAATTAGACATTTTGAATATATCACAACTGATAAGACTATGGAAACCTTTCCTTATTAAACTAAGTTAACATTATCAATTTAGAGCATATTTCTGACAGTTCAAATAATATTTTGGCCATGTAACAGGTTTGCAAATCTTAAATGGTTTCACATTTCTCTAAACCATAATAAGAGCATAACATGAATATTTAAGCAGCTTAGCTTGATTTAAATATATTTGCTCAGGATATGCTGGCAGTAACCCAAAATATAGTGTAATACCCTCAAAGCTGGCAATTCCAAACTCATTTAAGAAAGTAGATAATATAGGCTGGCAGCATTAAAGCAAATAAAGTCAATTAATTTTTTTTTTTAATTTGTTTCTTCTAGCTTGAAATTGCCAGGGATGGATAAATCTGAAGATGAATTTTAGAAAAGTAAATTATTAGGAAAGGAACAAAACAAAATAAGGGATGAAAAAAATCTAAAGCTGCTATTTCTTATTCTGATCTTAATAGCAGGTTACAGCTGAATAATAACATTATCTATTGGAGGTCACTGAAATGTAGAGGGAAATCCATTTTGAAAACTTTAATATGGAGAAAGTCAGTACATCTTCACAAGCACTATTGTAAATGGAAAGTTTTGTTAGCCTTATCATTTTACAGAAAACTGCAATTTACAGTAGCTTAAAAGTGTTAACTTACTGCAAAAATAAAACTGTCATTTTCATTTATTGCCATCAATCATGTGTTTTGAATTTTGATCATTTGTTGAAGCTAAGACTATCAAGTGTTAAGATATTTCTACAGACCACATTTAGACAGTATTCTCAAAGTTTCATTACACTTCTTCCATTCATGTTAGTTTACTCTGAGTCTGTACTACTATCTTTTTAAAGATGGGAAAGTAATAAAGTAGCACATTGAAATGGAATCCTAACATGCTCGCCAATAAAAATACAGTTTGCATTATTTAGTTTTTGCTTGAAGGCTCTTCAATTTTTGATGCCTAGAACTGACTCAACTTAAGCGTTGAGCAAACAACTTTCATACTATCATTGCCACCTTTTTAGGAAATAAAAAATCACAGTAGTTTTGGTAAAACATGAAAGCAGTGTCTTATTTGATACTCTGAGAGCAATAATTCTTAACCCTCACTTCACACTGGAGAACTTAGGGAGAAAAAACAAAAAAATTCATGTTTGTGTTGTAACCCCAGATCAATTAAATAACAATGCTTTTGGGTGAGAACTCAGGCATAGAAAATTTTTAAAAAGTCCCCCAACATAATTCTGATATATACCCAGTTTTAGGAACCACTGTTTTAACAGTAAATTATTCTTAAAATACCAGTAACATTTTTATAACAGAGTAATCCGCAGGAAAAGGGGAGGTTGCAGGTTCCTTGCCCCACCTAAGGAAGGGGGGAGTTGGGCAGGGGAAAAAAAAGGCTACAGAAGACAGAGAGAAGGGAGACAGGGAATCAAGAAGATGACCTGAAGGAGACACATGGAACAGAGAGAAACGTGAAGAAGCTGTGCTTCCTTCTCGGTCTTGGACTTGTACTGGAGTTGGACCTGGAAGGAGACACTTGAAACAGACAGAGATCTTGGTAAGAGATGCGGGAAGGCTGACAATAGCAGCATTTATCTCAATTTGGGTTTTGATTTTGCTCTTTCCCTTCCAGACTTGTCTGACCCTTTCTGCCCCTTCCCTATGGTTCCCTACCAGTAGGTGCCTTAGACCTTAGACTTGTGTCAAACTTTTGGGCCTCAGCTGCTTTGGGTGAACCTTGTTCGGCTGGACATTTACCCACTAGGGATGGGTAATTTTGAGTGTTTAATTGAAAACTATTTTAACTATATTCTCTCTCTTTTCTATATTTGTATTAGTATTACAACTAATTGTATTAGTTATTTTCTGTGGAAGGTCTTATACACTAAGAGTATGTTTGCCTTTCTATGACAGATGGCAAAACCAACTTAGAGTAGGCAGGTTTAAGGGTTCTGGGGAACTGCTCACCCTGACCCATAACATTTTTAAACCACCAAATGAAAAATTCTAGTCTTTAATTAAAGCAGGGCATCATATACTGATTATCAATATTCTACCCATTTTTCTTGAAGAAAATGTTTAACATATGGAGAGCCATATGCTTCACTTGCAGATCCATATGTTCTGTTTCTATGTATGTTTTTCAAATTACCATTTTAGCCTGCCTTTGTGTCGCTTTCATAAGAAATGTGTCCTCTGTATTTTATGAACTAATTAATAGTAGGGTGTTTAAATTGTGTGTATAAATCTAGTTATGGATATATAGATAGGATACATTTAAAATTAATAAAAATTATTTCAAGCTGTAATCCATGAAAAACTATTGGGATAAGGTTTGAATATTAATATATATTTTTATATTTTAATATATAATATTATATTTCAAGAGTGCCTCCACAGTTAGGGTAAAATAACATTAGACACGTAAGGAGTTCAAAACAAAGTTTGTAAGACTTACTTAAAGAGTAGTAAGGATAAAACTATAGCTAGTCAATATAAAAGATTCAAGAATGAAATCCATTTGATCCCTACCATCAAATATAGTATTACAAAATAATAATTGATGATTCAATATATTAAGGAGTAAAACAGAGATATAAACCAATAAAGCAGTGCAAAAGGAGGAGAAATTACGTTCCATATCAGGAGCAAAGGAAGCTATGGGGATGACAACTAAGTTCAACCAGGAAGATCATGTATTGATATATTTTCTATAGTACAAGGGGTATGAGAAGACTGTGCAGTGATTAATTTACAAGTGGTTAAGAATAGTTTAGAGACTGGTAAGAAGTAGAGAGATACAGCTGCAGTATATAATACTCAAAAACACAGTGAGGGACTCCCTGGTGGCGCAACGGGTTAAGCGCAGCACTATGAAGCTATCCGCAGCCACTGCAGCACTAGTTTGATCTCCAGCCAGGGAGCTTCCCATATGGTGCAGCAGACCTCTCCTGCCTCGCCCACTGCTCCCCTCATCAGTGTATTTCCATCGATCTGCCTGTTCTGCTCCCTCTGTCTCTGGTGAATCCTCTCACCTCCCTGTAACTCTGGCCTACACCCCAGTTTTTGTATGCATAAATAAGTAAAACTTTAAAAAAAACACAAAGTGAGAAAAGAGACAGACATAGTCATGGGATCAAAACCAAAAGACTTGACACTTTGAGCAGGAATTCGCTTTGGGAAGCCCCAGGCAACTCCATTAAGTGCACTGACTTCCCCCACCTTTGGAAGATACTTGTTCAAATTTAAAGTGGAATAATTGTGGGAACAGAAAAGAAGTGTTTGCAGGTTGCAGATCACTAGTAATATATGAATCTTGATTTTCTGACTTAAAATCTTAGACACTGTGAAGTCATTTCATAGGAAGGTAAACATGAATGCAGAGATAATGTATTAATGTTATTAAAGTACTTGTTGGTGAAGTGTCTTCAAAATTGCTATATAAGCAAAAATGTTTGTGGCTGTATTGAAGTATTTTTCTGTATTTGTTTACATGTCAAATTCTTAAAAAAAAAAAAAGACTCTGAAAGTCATCACTTGAAAGATTTCCAAGATGAATTCTCATTTTTACATGGAGCAAAGAGAGGCCCAGTGATGTTTAATTTACCAAGCATTACATTAGCTAATTGCAGTATTGCACCAATTCACATTTTCACCAACGGGGCATAAGAATTCCCTTTTCTCTATATCCTCACCAGTATTTATTATCAATTATCAATTTGGACTTTTTTTTTTGTTTTAGCATTTATAGAAAATACACTTTATAAAACCAGAGGAGAACTTCTAGGAAAGCTGTGTATATCAGAGAATTGCAAGGGGAAGCCATTATAGGTTTAAAAATCTACATGAAATAAGAATTAATTTTGCTCAGAGGAAATGCACACACACATAAATATACTGTAGGGTAAGTGAATGGATCAAGCTTTTTCTGCCACTAGCCTCTGTGGCTATCACCTGCGGCTCTGATTGTGCTAAAGCAGGAGGCACTTGGGAGCGCGGGTGCAGAGCATGCATGCCTGATTGTGGACACCTGGCGCATGGGTGTGCAAGCATGCTTACGTGTGCACACCCGAGCCTGAAGGGCAGGGCTATGAGGGTGGCCTCAGACAGGGGACAGATGAGCTGCATGACTACAAAGAGGTGAGACCACGACAAAATGCTGCCAGCTTCCCCACCCCAGCCTCCCTTCCTTGCCAGTCTACAGGCTTGCCATGACATATATATTTTCATACTTACAGTTAGTAATCTTTAGATACTTTAGTAATCTTCAATTATTGTAAAATGACACTTTAAAAATAATAAATTTAATATAAGTGTTTGGGTGGAAATCTTTTCACAGTTAAATTTCCACTTTCCATTGCACTTTGCTTATCTATGGACCCTAACTTACTTCTTCTGCTCATTTGGAGCACTCCTGAGGAACCTGAAAAGGTAGACCGTACAATGTATAATCCAGGGATGCCCTCCATCACCTGAGACTATAGAGCTCTTTCTAGCCTCACTCTTAACCAAAGTTCAAGCTATTGAGTTTATGGTTGTGTATTTTGAGGAAAGGGGTTATTGTGTATTTTCTCAGGTTCTCTGTGAATTCTTGCCAATCATTTTATAACTCCTTCTTTTTTTTTACAGTCTGCTTCTTCCCTTACTTTCACATACTTCAAAATGGTTCAGAAACCACACACCAAAAAAAAACTTTTATTATATGTGAGTCAATACACATGTTGGAAGTGTTTCTTTAATGTACAAACTTTTAACCTATGCATGTACTATATAAAGAAACTGAGATATATAGAAATGAATTTATTTCCCCAAGAGCACTGTATTTCCTACTTCCTTACTTTCTGGTTATTACAGATTTGGGGGAAGTTTCAGCTCATGCAGTCTCTATGACAAAATTTCATTGCTGTTTAGTTTCTTTCTCATATATCACTTGTTAAACATGGTTTCAGATCTTAGGCTTAGACGTTCATAAAGAATATATTAATTCATTTTGATGCTAAGCTATGTGGATAGTTTAATGCTTCAAATCAAAAGCATATTTGACAAATAACTTTTCCCAAGATATAAATGTGTTTTTAGAAATAAGGAGATTAGTGTCCACACTCTTAGCAATGAATTTCAGGAGCACCTATATAAAACACAAGAACAGTAAACACCATATCAAATAGACTGTCTAAAACAGCACAACTAAAAGAATTCATGCCTCTAATTGACCACAAATTCAATGAGTCAACACTTGAACTGACTGCCTAAAATTTAATTCACGACTGAAGTACAGCACATACTCTGTATTAGATTATTGGGTTCAGTTCTAAGTACATTTTTAAATCAGGACATTTACAAAATATCAAAATGAATGAATAGGATGTTAAAAGTTCTGGGAACTATGCTATGGAATCTTTTAATTTAAAAATATTAAGTAATTAAAGAGAAATGATATTTAAACAGCTGTTCCCATCCAACTGCAATTAGTCTTATTTGGCTAAATGTCAACTTAGGGACTTAGGGAGGCTTTTCCAACAATATGTATTGACAAAAACGAAGAGGTTCGAAAGCAAGCAATGTCCCTTACATAGATATGTATGCAATAGCCCTAGATGAAAATATATTTGTTAAGGGTATCATAGCAATGGCAGATGTGCCATTTTTTGAATTTTATTTCACTTTTGATATGCATAGAAACCTATCTATTTCTAGAAATCTGTAAAACTTACATTTATATAAGTTTTTAAAAACCTTAATATGTTAAATATCCAATAACTACCCTAAATGTTTAAAACATGATTACAGATTCCCAATTATTTATTGAAACAATTTATAGTCAAAATTTCCAAGAGATCCATTGTCCTAAGATTATCAAGAAAGCAAACATAGAGCTCCTATATGAGCTTCTGCTTTGAAACATATGTTATCTAAAGAGAAAAAAAAAAACTCGTTAACAATTATTGGATCAATAAGTTCAAATATATTTACCTAGGAAAAAATTAAATTATAACTTAGAGTCCTCACTGTAAATTTGTGTGAAGGGATACAACTTTCTAATATATATATTAATATATATCATATATATGTTTCTACATTTTAGAGGCCATTTTCAAACAATTTCCCTTCAAGTTTGCCAATATTTTTATTCTCCTTTGGTTCTTTTCTACTGCAAGGGGAAAGCACAGCTTCAAGAAGCCATTCTTATTGAGGAAATGTGTTAGAATACACAGATGTGTTGAGGAAAGAATAAAAGTAGAGAAGCAATGTGGTATAGGCACTAAGTTTTTCCTAACTCAAGCTTTAGAGTCAAAAGCAAAGAGAGAATTGAAATGACTACACTAAGGCATAGGTGGCATTTCCATAAATTATCTTACAAAAATACTAATAAAGTCAAGTGTGTAGATTGTTTTTAAAATTGTTTTGCCGTTTAATACAGTTGTCCTTCAAGGTTCAGAAATCTTAAGGAAAATTTTGAAGATATATGGTTAGTTTGAATGAAGTTATTTTCCCAAAGAGGTGGTGATAAAAGTGACCTATCAAGCCATGTTCCTTTCATACAGTTTGTTCCAAAATTTGTTTTACTAGCAAGAGTCTGATTATCTAATGTGATTAAGCTCTTATGAGACAACCATTTTATGCTACTAAAACCATAAAGCTCTTAGTGTATAAGAGAAAGACTATAACCAATGAAGAACAGCATTAATGCACACTTTAAATTTGTTTATTGTAACACAGTATTTTACATAATAAGAATTTTATTGCAATGAATGTGTAATTGTAATGAACTTTGTAATGAAGTATAATAATGAACTGTATCGATAGAAAGGATAGAAATTTCACAAAGTCCTATGAATACCCCATAATTTCATTCAACACTCCATTCAACACTTTCATTCAACATTCCATCAGGAACCTACCACTAAGTTTGCAAAACTCATCATTCAAACGGGGGAGAAAAGAGCACAAGAGACTGTGGTGATGGTTCACGGGTGAATTGGTAGTGGTTAACCTATGGGGAATATACAATAATGTAAAAGATATAAAGAAAAAAGAAAAAAAGAAATTTAAAAACTTACCATTCAATTGATTTTGGTTCAGCAAAGATGTATTCTGACCACCTACATACAGAGCATTGCATTATCTATGACCAGAGATACCTTGAACATAGAATCTTTTGTAGGCAAGACTGTCAATGATAAAGATTCTATTTAGCAAAGCCAATAGGAACAAGCTGAACTCTGAGGCGGGGAAAGACTTTAAATATTGAAGTTTTAGGGAGGACACCATAGGCAAAGATCAAGATGAACAACATAAAAGTGTTAAAGCATGAGATGTGCCATGGAATGACAATAATACTAAGGTCATGTAGATGTAAAATGGTAGGTTTGTACACATTATCTCATGAATCCCTTACAATATCTGTTCCTATATTTGACACAAATATTTCAGTCACATTTATAGACAAAGAACCACAAAGAAATAATTTCTATTTGTGCCTTGACAGGAAAACTGGTGCAAGCCTGAAATACGGATAGCTTTATCACAGGAACATTATTGGATATTGGGAAAATGGCTATGACCCACCTGCTGTAAATTTGCAAGAATTTGTTGTAGAGTTAGTTAGTCAGCACTCACGTGGTTTCATGGCCCATATCAACTAATTATTTTTTACCACTACAAAGAGAAAACCGACACAGGAGAATATGAGGCTATGGAAGGAAGAAAGGAAATTGGTAGAAGATCAAAGGAACAATGGATTCTAAAGTGGTAGCAAATGTACTTTCGAAATGGCTGTCCCCAGAGTACAAGCTGAACATTTAAGCAGATGAACCAGAATGAATAAGATGTAGAGGGCATTTTAGAAGGACAGAAGGACTCGGGGGAGGAGATAAACGAAAAGTTCATTATGGAGGCGGTGGCGGCAGGGGAAGAACAGAAGAGAGAATGGGTAAGATGTAATGTTCTCAGAAAGTATGTTCAGAAATAAAGATGTGGGAAATGTAACACATTTAAGTAATAATAGAGAGTCTAATCACAAAGAAGCCACTAGGTTTTGGGAGGTAGAAACAATGAAAGCCTGGGGTGGTCAGGGGTCATCACCATGAATACAAAGTCTCCAAACACAACGGCAAGATGAAGTCATTGAGGAAGGCTGAATCAAATCTTACCTTACTGAGGGAAAAGAGTTAAAATAGTGGATCTATGAGTTTGCTGTGCATACCTCTTGGTTTCAAGATTTTCAGGGAACTTACAGAAAAGTACCCTGTACAAGATAAGACTACCAGGGATGTTGTCTCATTTTAGTTAATCTAAGGAGGAAGAAACAGCAGAGAAGTTCATGTCTGAAGACTAGCATGTTCCCCAAAGAACGAGACATGCATGGAGCAAAGTAGAACACTGTTAAGAAGGCAGAGTGATTCTGAATTCCCCTAGGTTTGGGGTGGTAGGGGGAAGAAAACAGAAGAAGATAGTAAAACAAAGAAGCTTTCAGCCCAGGTGGGAAAAATGCCCGGATACAGTAATGATAAAAGAAGAGCTGAATAAACTGAAAGGAGTTAAGAAGTTTTTAGTATCACCAACTATGTTTGTCAAGTTGGTACCTTTTTGAATCTGAAAGCACAAATTTTCAATAAGGAAAAAGGATCACAATTCTCAAATTTGAAGTTCTTACTTAGTGACTATATACGTGGTCCATAACAAAATGCAATTAAGGTAAACATGGCATATAAATTGAAGGGATTTTGTAAATCTGATCATCGCCTTTAAAAGTAAACTAGAACCCAAGTGTCACCAAAGACTATTTATAAGACAATATTTTCTATTCTATTTCAGAAACAATACATTTTAAAAATGGTATTTTAAAACCATATTGTCAAATTAAGGCTCAGAGATGAAACATTTTGACTAAGCTGAATATACTATTTATCATATACCTAAAATGTTTCTAAGAATTATTAAACAACTATATGAATGAACATAAGTAAAATTTCCACCTAGGCCTTATCTCAGCATATTGAAGAGTTCTTCATTGAGAAGGGGAAAAAGAAATAATTTATTTAAGACTGAGGTATACTTAGTAAAATGCAAACGGTTTTAGGTAGTAACCGTATTTCTAGAGTACGTAATCCAAAAAAAGAAAATTCCTATCTAGTTTTAGTTTGAAATCTTCCAATTATATGCACTTATTCAAAAAGTATAGCCTACTAAAACTTTCAGAAATAAATTTCACTGATATACAATAATCACTTTTTACAGTATTTTTTAAAATTATTGTCTTGCATTCCAAATTATCTTGCCCTCTTCAACTTTATTGTCTCAAAAATACTCAGCTGAACAACTGAATTCCCCGATTAAAGCTCATTCCTCAGCCAATCATTCCTCATTTAAGGAAGAATCAATGCATGCACATTATTTATTTTGATATATAATGTATTCTTTTTTGATCAATCACAGGATACTCTGGTACTGTTCTATAGGGCAGTTTTCCTCTACTAAAAAAGAATTCAATTATTTATGAAGATACACATTTTCCATATTTAAAGACAATTTCCTTGAACTTTCATTTTCTCTCAAGTAACCTATTTGATTCTTAAAAAGAAAAAGAAATACTGTAAGTTAGTCACCTTTTTACCACCACATAGCCTATTATTAGCTCCCCTTACATATATCAGCACCTTTTGTTGAGAACCCTTTCTTATTTAGAAATGGGTTATCAGCTAATCTCAAATTGATAGCTCTGTCATATATTCTACTATGTTAAAAAAAATAATGAAAATAATATAATAGGATGAAAGAAAGGTAGCAGTAAACTCAATAGTATTCACATCCAATTCTCTTGTAAACATAAGAAAGTGTAAAGTTGGAAAAATATATTGTTTCTTTACTGTTTACTTATGAATTGCTAATATAGACATAGTAAATATTCTGATTCACAGAAATCTGAAAAAAAATACAGTTTAGACACAGAGTGAAAATTACCACCTTCAGGCCAAAACTGCTTTATTGCTACAAAGGTAGATTTGAATACTTGATACAGAAAATGTATGTTTTACAAAGCTGAAATTATTTACACTCCCTCACGCCCTTCTAAGGCTACAATTTCTTGTGCAAACTGGCAAAGAAGATGAGTCTTCAGATCTGAGTCTGATGAGGACTGGGTCCTGAAGGTCTTTGCAGATTTAGAAGGGGTGGAAAACACAACATGAGAAGGAATACATTGTGATTTTGGCAAAAGGCTCTAACTCTCAAAAGCAAATCTAAATAAATGTGGCAATATGTCCCAGGGCAGAAAGGGATCGCCAATTCAAATCTGATCATCAGTTTCAATTCTTTAAACCAAAAAGTAGGAAATATAGTTGTTGGACAGCCTGTGTGAGTGCACAGGGAGAAAGATGTACAACTTTCAGTTCTAGAATCCAGTTTCCAACTGGGCAGACTAATCTTCTTTAAATGATTTTCCTTCAGAGTTGACTGGTCTTAGAATTGGCTGATTAACTGGATTGACTATGCAAGCATTTGTACTAGTGTTCTTATGGCTCCAAAGCATTGGGTGAAGAAACATTCAAGTGCCTCAGCAGGATGATCTTAACTACTGATTAACTTAATGCACTGAACCAAATTGAAACTTTGTTCATTTCTTCATAAAAATCAAGTATTTCTCCCCAGTTTTTGTTGACATCAATTTACACCTGTCAAATAAGATTTGATACATGCTGTATCTTATACCTAATTCTGTTAAATTTCTCTATATCTAATTTCACCTTGATTATTTCCCAGTGTTTTTTTTTTTTTTTTATTGTTTTAACAGGGTTTTCCAAGGACATTTCCATGAAGAGGTCATTTTTCTTTCATATTTCATTATTTTTTTCTGCAACTGCATATGGATGATCTTGTTTCTATTTCAAGGCAGGTATATTATTTTTCTCAATTTGTGCCCACTAACATTTATCCATAAACATTTTCATAGTCTCACTGAGGTAATTTCCAATAGAAATATTGCCTTAATTATACTTTTTCAGTCTAAGTGGCTCACTAAATTGTCACAAAACAAAGATGAATATTCCCTTGGGAGTTTTTTCAACAGACTTCTTTTCAAAAACCTTTACCTAAGACAGAACATTGCTTTTCTTTACAAGTTGTATTCAAATTCAAGACACCCATATAATCCAAATGTCTATCTTAATATAATCTCACAATAGATAACTCCCTATGAGTCCTAGATCTCAATATTTTCTTCCTTTTGTTATGTCGACTAAAGCACATTGCATTTCCATTTAAAATATATATATATTATATATATGTATATATAATATATATTATATATATTTATATAATTTATATAATATATATAATATATATATATTATATTATATATATAAGTCTATTAATGACTTTAACCAAAAAAAGTTGAAAAGAAGAGGAAAGGTTTTTTTTTTTGGAGTCAGTAAAGCATATTGGAAAAAAAACATGTATTTGAATATTAGAAAATACTGGGTTTGGATGCCTATTTGGATAAGTTTGAGTAATGAACATTGTTTAATTTCTCCATCTAAAAAATGAGACTGGGAATGACTTCCTTATAGGGTTGCCGCTCTGAGGATTAAATGAAGTTATATATCGTAATGGAGTCTATGAGGCACTAAGCAGCTGCCACAATTACAACATTCCTTCTAAGGCTAGATGTCCCAAGATGTTCCTCCTGCATAAAGTTGTTACTTTCATGCATAGGTATGCAGTGAAATCATCAGATTAGAACAAAATTAACTAGACAAGGAGTTGGTGCCCAAATTCCAGACAAATATAACTTTGTCTGAGATAGGAGACATGGAACAGCAAACAATAGTTATAATTTATACAATATAAACATATTGCTCCAATGGAACCCACTTCCAGAAAGTAAGAAAGCTCAGTGAATCAGAAAAGATTGTTACAAAACTCCAGCTGTACTACGAATGCAGTTAGGAAGTTTTTGAAAATATTATGACCTACCTATTTTATATCCTAGGTTCAGAAATTCTAAGACAAAATTACAATTCAAGGTAAATTAAATCAGAATGACCTAAGACATGCCAAACCTCATTAGTTCTATATTCTTATCAACAACCTCAATGTTTATTAATATTATTGTTACAAAAATCAATAGAGCTTACAAAAATTCATGTCACCTTGAGAGCACAAATACGTACTCTCTAGACAATCTCATCTATTCCTAGGCATGCAGCTGCCATCTGTATGGTGAGGACTCTCAGTGTCCTTATTTGTGACTTTGCTAAGCCCAATATTCACACTTATTAAGTAACTTATAAATGTTGCCTTTTTATATATAAATAGATTCAATGAAAAGAAATGTATAACATTTATTATACATTTATTATACATTTTATAATTATACATTTATTAATTACAAATAGGGACTCATCACTGAAAGAAAATACCACGGATAAAAAAAAAAATGATGTTGAAGACATCACTGGTGAAGACATACTATTTGCTGATGGTGATCTCACAACGAGGTTATATTTTTCTTTCTATAGGATCCCATACTGGAAAGATGTATGTTTCATTCAGGAGTTACTCACATTTATTTATAAGTGCAATAATGGAACCAGCCACAGGATACATTATCTTTTTCATTTTAATCTCTCAAATAAAATTTACCTAAGGAATTAAAGCAATTAAGTTTATGACCAATATTACTTTAAAACAAACTTTTCTGGTCAATTATGTCATTTTATGAAAAATTAAAACATTTCTGTTGGCTAAGACCAGAATAACAATAAATGAATTCTTTCCCTGGAATTAACCAAATCCTAATCAACCTCTAAAGCTGGTTTCAAGTCTCACTTCTTCCATGATAGTTTCCTATCACTTTCTTCAACCCCTGTGGACCAATAAGTTATTAGAATTATAATGAACTTAGGTGTTTGTATAACACATTTTGCACTTAATCAAAGACTACCCAGTTAAATCTTTATCTTATGGGTAAATGAGACCTAGAAAGACTTTGTGACCAAACCAGGATAGTATTTTTGTTGGCAAAAGCAGAACGAAAGAACCTACGGTGTTTCATGCCAAGTTGTTTTGCTGTTATTCCCCACTACATTCTGTATTCTCTGCCCACTGTTTTATATTTTATTTCCTTTTATGTTTGTTTTTGTCTCTCACAATAAAAAACATAAGATCTTTGAGGGAAGAAGGAAGGAAGTGATCCAAGAAAATACAGGGGAAAGTATTGGCATCTTGTTAGTTTCTCTACCTAAGTCATTTATTCTACTCATTATAGCATCCCTGTAACTATCTCTATTGTATTGCTGAAGATGTGAGGCTCAGAGAGACTATGTTAGTCGTATAACTGACAAGTTGGACTGTTGGGACACTTTAGGAAAATAATTAGTACTATACTGCATGTAATATAAAGAAAGCACTGTTCTACTCTTCCCCCTACTCTCTAAGATGTTAGGGATGTATCCTTATTTACTTACAACACTCTCTTATTCTAACAAATGTCTGATGAAATCCCAAATTCTTAAAAGCATAGTGAAAGAGAGAGAAAGAGAAGAGGTAAATTTTAATCACAATATTTACATATAGCAGTAACGAATATGAAAAGAGCCTTTGAAATAAATGGAAATGGATCAATCTATTTTGTCTTAATTGGTACCATTTTGGGCTGTTGTGAGGTATATTAGGTGCTTACCACATTATGCTTCTATTATGTAGCTAGACCATTATCAATAAAAAGAAAGAAAACCTATTTGCTAAGATTTCCATTAAGTAAATAGGCCTCATGAAGGAATGAGAAGGGACTTTTCTTGCTAATGCCTTTCCCTTTGTGAGAATGGAACGCCAAACATATTTTTGAATATGGAAAGAAACCAACAATGTATTCTGTTGACTGCTTGCTAGCATCAAATAACAGGAAAGTCTTTCCATCAGTTCTTGGTAAGTTTAGGGGATTTGTTTGCCAATTACTGACTGTGATAAAAACACTAAGTTTTTTCAATTTTAATTTGATTACAAAATACAATATTTATACTAATTAAATCTGAAAACATTTTAATTATTATATGCAACATATCATGATACAAACTGTATGAAAATCTCTAAAACTATGATGTTGACCATATCTAATTTAATTTAGAAGAAATTTATAATATATTTTTAGATCATCTAGGATTTCTCTTTAACTTTAAATCATTTGATTTTTACCCAAAAAAGTGTTTCTAATTATATAAGACCAAAGAAAAACTACAAGATCTTAAATCTGATGATTTAGTTCTAGGAAAAGATTATACACGATGAACCAAGAAGAATCTGAAAATTTGCAGAAGATACCAATTCCCCAAATTATATATTCTTTATCCAGACTAGTACTTGTTCCCACATAAAAATCTTGCTCCAGTAAGAACAGGGGTAACATAAATCATAGGATCTAAATATGGAAGAAACCTAATTATTCACCACACCCCCACTCTATTCAAGCTTTGTCACAGAACATTTTTCTCACAAGGCAAATGCTAAATATCTCAGCACACAGTTTTGCAGCTGAAAAAGAAAAAGTAACAATGTCACTAAGAGTTCAGTACAAAAAAGAAGCCATCATCATCTCAATCAAGCTTTCAGTTTTCTGGATTATTATGAGATGCTCAAAAAAGATACTGTAGGAATATAATATACATGAAGCTTAAGAACATTTGAAAAAATGACTCATTCCTTGTTTATAGCATGAAAACTAATAATCAATAAAATGTATATTAATATTACGTATGTATATCAACCTATCCAAAAGTTTCAATCTTGAAAAATTCTGGATAGAATTTTTGAACCAAGTTTTATATTAAATGCAAGATTAGCCTTATAGAGAAACTTAAATTGAATTTTGAAAGGGATAAACAATAGATCCTAACTTTTAAAAAACAATGTGCATATTTTAATATTTCCATATGTAGTAAAACAAGGGAAGAATACAGATTGAGAAACAAATTTAGAGGCTACTGCAATCATCCATGTGAAGAAATAATGAGTACCTTAGCTATGTATGGAAAGATAAATAAGAGCCAGCAAGCATTAAAACAGAAAAGTCTCCAAGTTTGGAAAATGTTTAGCCATGACAGTGGGGGAGAGAAAGGGTCAAATATAAATACAAGATTCTGTGTCCAAGAAACTGGAGAATATCAAAGATATAAATAGGAATAAGAATATGGATTAAGGTGGGGAAGAAAGTGGGACTATTTGGGCACATAACTTTTATGGTGCAAAGGAAATTCTGATGGCATAAAAAGAAGACAGGTCTAGAAGATAGAGATTTACAAATCACATGTATAAAGGAAATTTTGTAAGCCACTGATATGAAGTCAAAAATATAGAAAGTATAGTTAAAATAGTATGGTATAGTATAGTATGGTATGGCACAGTATGGTATGGTATGGCATGGTGTAGAAAAAGAGGCTTAGAGATGTTATCAGCAAACTGGGGAAGAAATGGCTTCCAGATTGAAAGGAGAAAATGGAAAGAGTACTTTATTTGGGTAAGGAGAGGTAGGGCAATAAATAAACTGTGCTTAAAAATGCCTGTTTTATTCAACACAATGCCCACCAAAATACCAACAGTATTTTTCACAGAAATAGAAAAAAGTAATCCTAAAATATGTATAGAACAACAAAAAAGGGCCTTCCTGGTGGCACAATGGGTTAAGAACAGCACTATGAAGCTATCCAGTGCATCACGAGTTCGATCTCCAGCCAGGGAGCTTCCCACATGGTGCAGCAGACCTCTCCTGTCTTGTCTGCTGTTCCCCTCAGCAGTGTACTGACATCCACTGCTGCCTTTTCTGCTCATCACTATGTCACTTTGTCTCTGGTGACTCCTCTCACCCCCCACACTTCGGGTCTACACCACAGCTTGTATGCATAAATAAATAAATCTTAAAAAAAAAAAAAAGTACAACAAAAGACCCTGAATAGTCAAAGCAGTCATGGGGGGGAAGAAAGCCAAAAGTAGCACACATGCTGATTTAAAACTATAATACAAAGCCATAATTATAAGAACAGTATGGTGCTAGCATTAAAATGGACACATATAATTCATAATAAAACCTCCAAACCCACAGATAACTAATATTTTATAATAAAGCCATGAATACCCAATAAGAAAATGATAGTATCTTCAACAAATGATATTGGGATGGCTAGATAAATATTCATACACATAACAATGAAAATGAACCCTTATACCACTTGCAAAACGTAACAGAAAACGAATCAAAAATTTAAACATAAAACCTGATACCATAAAACTACTGAAAGAAAACACAGAAATTACTCAGCAATAGTCTTGGGAATATGAATAGCCTTAGTTGTATATGAAGACAAAAGTACAAGCAACAAAAGCAAAAATCAATAAATTATACTACATTAAACTAAAAAAGTTTACGCACAGCAAAATAGACAAAATGAAAAGGCAATATATAAAATGGGTGAAAATTTTGCAAATCATTTATCTAATAAAAATTTAATATCCAAAACACATTAAGAATTCTACAACTCAACAACAACAACAAAAAAAAAAAACAGAAAATTCAATTAAAAATGGTTAGAGGAACTAAAGAGACATTTTTCTAAAGACATTCAAATAACAAACAGGTGCATGTATTGCAGCACTACTCACCAATGCCAATATATGGAAACAACAATCAATAGATGAATGGAGAAAGATGCACACACACACACACACACACACACACACGAGCTCATGCGTCGGATTATTATTCAGGTAGAGAAAAAAGGACATCCTACCATTTGCAACAACATTGATGGACCCTGACTATATTATGCTAAGTGACATGAGAAAGACAAGTATTGTATGATACCACTTGCATGTGAAATGTAAAAAAAAAAAATCTCAAAAACAGAAATTAAAATCGTGTTACCAGGGGAGCAGGAGGGTAGAATAGATATTGCTTAGGGGTACAAATTCGAAAGTAGTTTAATAAGCCCTATAGATCTAACACACGGTGTAGTGAATACAGACAACAAATTTATATTGTAATCGTAAAATCTGCTAAAATACTAGGACTTAGTGATTCCAACCACTGAAAACAAAGGATAGCTATGCAACATGATAGACGTGCTAATTATCACTGCAGTGAAATCATCACAATATCTAAATGTAGCAATTAAGATGCTGTACACCTTAAACATGTACAAAATTATATGTCAAATATGTTTCAATAAATAAAAGGTCTATTTTAAAAACTACTTCTGTTGCAATGCAATCATTAAGGATCACTTGGATGTCTTCATCTCTACCTGCCCTGCTTGAACTGTGCAGCAAATTAGACAATTCCCCCAATTATGGAGACCTGAAGGGAATGAGCTTGTCTCTCAACAGCAGAAAGTGCCAGCATCAAAGGTAAGAGCTATTTCATGGCTCACAACAGCTAGTGGGAAATTGTAGCATACGGCATTATTACTGTTGCTGAGTCACACTATATTAAAAAAGAAGAATAAAAAACTATGTTTGTAGATGAAAGCACTCAACCATCTGATCTAGAAACTGATATATAGTTGAAAAAATTGGCACCAATACACAAGAAAAAAAAAATTAACTCTAAGACCTGGAACTATGTGATCTATTATTTTCTTTGAACAAGCAGGCTCAGTTTGAATAACCTAAATCTCTATGGACAGAATTCTCTTTTCTCCTCAGACTCCTCTTCAGGAGCAAAAATAGATTTGCCAAGTACTCAAATTCCTCACAGGGTAGTTGCAAGGAAACAAGCAAAATGGTCTTTATTTCCTGTGATTTTTGTTTTCCCTTTAGGGAACAAGAAGACCAGTTGAGGAGAGAAGCGCCCCATTCCAGGTGCCTCCATGGACAAGTCAGGTAAACCCTCAAGAAAACATGGCAGCCCTCCAGAGACACTGCATGTGACATATTAGATGACTACAGAGAGGTTAATAAATGCCCCTCCCCTGAAAAGACTTTATCTCATTCCAAGTAGTGGTAGGAAAACAGAACATTTTAAATTCCCATCTCCAGAAGGTAATATTCAAACTATTAAACTCAATAGATATATGAAATATTACCTAAGATTCACAAACTTCTCAAATGGAAAATATATAAATGACTCACCCTTTTCTTGATTCTTCCAAAAAGAAAAAATATTCAAATTAGTGAGAAAAGTCTACATGTCAGCTTTTCTCTTCACTGATTCAGACACCTACAAGGTACTTTAAATTTTGAACTAGATGACCACCTATATTCAAAATCCACATCTGAGTTCTATCTTCTGTCTTCTATCTCTCAGTTTACCTCAGAAGAGGGAAACTTTTCTCAGAATCTATTTTTAAGATGGCTTGGGCCAAATCGCCCCTTGGCCTTGATTACGGGAATCTTCCCTCACAAATGATCCCAGAGCATACATCACACCGCATTATCTCTTCCTCACCTCCAGCTGGAGCTTTTGCTGAAGGCTTCCAGAATTCTGCTGCCACTGGCCCCACCTCTCCCACAGACATAAGTAGCAAGCAGGGACGCCCACTTTGTACTATTTGCCTATGAGTTTTTAAAAAGCCCACAGCCGGGTGCTATTCTATATGTAAGGGTGATCTTTAATGCACATATATATCCCTCTATCAGTGGGGTACAATAAAATTTGCTATGCTTGGTCATGCACTATTTATTCTAGCATAGTAAAGAGAGATTTCAAATCTCTAGTCACTATTTTAAGATCTATTCCTGGCCTGCAAGACTCATAAAGTGTTCCTTAAGCTCCTCTGGGGAATAATTTGCATAGGCAACTGGTGATCATTAATGGGGTGACTGCAAATGTAGGCAAATAGGGGATAAATAAACACAGAACTTTCTGTTTTAATCATATCGCTTACCTGTAAATTCAGAACAAAAAGGAAGCTTTCATCCCTATGGACCACCTGCTTTGGCGTGGAATCCTAAATACAAAGCTATTTATCTTGTTCTTCAGCACACACAAAAAGAGAGTTAAAAAAAATAAGAAACAAATGTGTGCATTTGAGGTTGCCACTTTTCAATGAAGAACATCTGAAGCTAATTATCAAACAAGCAGATAACAGAAAGAAGGAACAAAAGTATATGTTTCTATTCTCTGACATAACAAACATTCTTTGTACCCTAGTCACACACAAAACCGACTCCTTACCTAGATTATCTTTTAATCCTCATAACCATCCTACTAAGAAGTTTACTAATACTATCCTCATGTCATAAATGAGGAAATTACGACTTAAAGAGGTGATGCAATTTGCTCAGGGTTGCACAGCTAGAAAAGCAACAAGCCAGGCCAGTCTGTTCTTCCAGTATTTTCAATTTTTGAAGAAGCTATTCAGTCCTGCCAGAAGGCAAACTGGAAAGAAACACAGGAAATTTATACTTCTTAAGCATCTTCTAGACGCCAAGCACTTCACACACCTTTTTGCGTGATCCACACAACAGACCCCACAGTAGTTATGATGACCTCCAATTTACAGAGAAGTCACTTGAAGGTCTGTCAGTCCTAAAGTCCTCCATAGTCTCTGATTTAGGTCACCCCGCTCTGTCAGGAAAGACCAACAGCCCTCAACTCAGCATCTGTGGCTCAAATATTCAACCTCCCAATCACCTTCAGCCTCACCATACTGTGCTGTCCAGGTTTCTCTTTCCTCCTCCTCCACCTTCTTAAACTCATAGAATCTGGGAAGAAGGTGGAATTTTACTCCTGTGTCTCACATCTTTTTCTCTGGCTCAGCAAAGTTTTAATAGCAGAGAAGGACTCCCCTCCATAGTTATCCTTGTTGATTTGCCAAAGGGGAAGAAAAAGATATTGAGAAGAATTCTTCTCAAGAATATGGCCCAGTTTATACAGTTATTTTGTGCTCTTCAATCCTACTCTTGAGCAACAGAAACTGAGTTATCATGGTCTTTTTTTTAACAAAATCTAATCACTCTACCTCCTATCATTCCAAACAGGGTAGATGCTTTAATAGACTAGGATGAATTTATTACCAAAAAGACAATAAAAAATGCATATTTATTTTTAAATATTGCTCTCAATCTATAGATATCAGTCTCCTCCCCTAGACTGCTAGAATATGGGAATAAACCTTATTTATCTTTGTATTCCTATGTTACCTTTTTAAATGTTCAATAAATGTTTACAGAATGGAGTGCTATTGAGTGTTATGAGGGCAGAAATATCACTTAATCCAATGTTTGAAACTTATGCCACAGCATAGTTTATCAGAATAACTATCTCAAGAGAAACTCAAGGGATTAGTACCCTAGAATATAAACTCCATGAGACTAGAACCTTATCATTCCAGTAAGTATCTAAGCTAGAGCCAGGAATAGAGCAGGATCTAAGGAAGTATTAGTTGAATGAGTGGTAAAGGATCAACTCTTTCTGAGATAAAGAAAAGAGAAAAATCTAAAATGTAATAAAATAGACCTAAAAAAAATAAGAAAAAAATAAGAAATTGAATTAGGTTATGACCTAATTCAATCATGGGTAGCGAGTCCCAGAAGGGTGCCCTGGAGAAGCAGGTAGAAATAGGAGATCATAGGGTAACTGGGAAGGAGCAGTTCAGATTAGTTTAGATTAGATTACCTAGAGGATTCTTAATTGTGCTAACTATGCCAATTGTTCAAAATTGACTGTGCACTTCCTGTATGAAGAAAATAGAAGAGAATGGAAATTACCTTCTAATCAGGGATAATACTTTATTAATAATAGTAATATTTTATTGGGAACATGACACATAGAGTGCTTAATGATTTCTACTACCAACTGTCCACATCTGAATCCAAGTAACAAAGTTCTAACACATATTCTCATTTTCAAATGGCCAAACTGATTAAATAAAGACAGATTCTGCTCTGGTAAAAAATAACATACGCTAAATTTGTTTTGTTTTGGTCACACACTCCCTTCCACACATACACAAACACACCAAGCACACACATACAAATTAAAACCCTCCTTTCCTTGAGGAAGTCTGTTATCTTCTTCTCTAATAAGCCTGAAACCTTTTCATGGCTCACGACCAAGAACTTTTCCAGGTTGCCACTGAGAGAAAAGATGCTAATTATCTACTTAGCACTTTCGTTTTAGGCTCTCAGTACTAACTGCTCTTCATTTCTTTGCCAAAATAATTCTTGGTTTATTATAAGAACTCGGAGGCCCTTCTGCCATCATTTTCACTCAGAGCTGTGAACTGTCCGGCTAAAAAATCAGGGAAGAAGGTTGGTCTGCATAGTTAGGGTGTGCACTATCTCTCTCTCCAGTTAAGTTTTCAAGAAACATCTAAGTAGTGACAAGGGTACCATTTCTTCTCATCCTATGTAAATTCTCTCATTCACTTTGCAGTGTGGTTCTGCTCTTAACATGCTACCTAAAAATGAAGGTTTTTGTGGTGCTTGAATTAGGAATAAAAGGTAAATAACTACTTTTGAAGCATTTTGACTAAAGACCTGGTCCTATTCACATGTGCCATTCCTACTAGATGTTGTTGGGGATACCAACATCACCAAGATTTTTATTGCTTCCAAGAGAACTTAGAGTGAAACGGCAAGACAAGTAAATTTAGCACTTTAGACTCAGGATGAAGTGCAAAAATAAACATTTTTAAATTATAATGAACAAGAAGTTATTTGATTTTTCATAAGGCGTTATCTTAGAATTCCAAAATAACCAATTTTAATAAGAAGCCAAAGACTTTGAGAAAGGAGAATTATACAATAAATTTGTAAGAAAGACAGTGTGAAGCAGTAGAAGCACACAAAGCTGGGAGATAGGAGATCTGGGTGGGAGTCCAACTCTTACCCCAAGCTGCAGACTAGTCTCACACCCATGTTCCTTATGGGAAGAAATGGAGGCAGTAGATGTAAAGACTGATAAGTTCCCCTGTGATTTTAAACTTGATGGTTTTATATTATATTTGCTTTTTGAAAAACTAACACCTGCATTTTCATTCATGCTTCATTCTTTACAAAAGTTGAGGTTTTCAAATTGTTTGCAATGTCATTGTTTTCTTTATGTAACCATAGGAAGCTCTTTTGATCTTAGTAGTTTTTCTTGTATCTTATCAAAGTCACCATGGACCATATCCTACCATGGATATCTTCATCCTACCAAGATTTAAAAAATTATTTTCCAAATGTTATTATTTTTTAATGAGGAAAATATTCAGTTTTTCTTTTGTCTTGGCATCTGACTGGTAAAAGGCATTCTAACTTTTGTTCTCATTTAATGCTGTAAAAATAGCTACAATGGGTGAATTGCATTCCCCTCACTAAAATATGGAGGGCAACACGAAAAACTGTATGTTAACAAGTCAAAACTATTAAAGAATTACCAGGCCCTAACTAGTCAACAGAGTTAATAACAAAATACAAGGTTCAAGAGAACTCTGGAGTTTTTTGTTTTAGTTGTATTATCAGTGACCCAATAATTTAGAAATTACTATGTACTGGTTTGGTTCACAAAAAAAAAAATCCTGATATTTTGCTTATACATGATAAATGTGGCCTGGACATTACTTCCAACAGAAGTATTAATTCCTAATGAGCTAATTAAAGGACAACCTCATAGTAATTTGTACTGAGCTAAAGATGTCTCCAGAACCACTTCCTAAATAGATAACTATAAAGATTATTATTACAAAAGGTTTTTTTTTTAAGATTTATTTATTTATGCATACAAACTGGGTACAGGCCAGAAGCATGGGGCGACGAGAGAGTTCACCAGAGACAGAGTGGGGAGCAGAACAGGCAGATCAAGGGAAATACACTGCTGGGGGGAGCAGCAGGCGAGGCAAGAGAGGTCTCTTGCGCCATGTGGGTGCTCCCAGGCTGGGTGTCGAACTCGCATCACTGCTGCTGACAGCTCCACAGGGCAGTGCTTAACCACTGCGCCACCAGGGAGGCCCAATTATTACAAAAGTTTTTAAAACTCATTCTTAAAAGCTTGTTATATTTGGCCTCTGTATCCATCAGATTAGTCCAGAAATTTTATAATAGTTTAGAGATTACCAAAATCTATTAGTTCTAAATTGTTCACATTCCCTGAATGAATGAACAAATGATACATAAATGACTGACAGACTAAAGACAGAATAACCTAACTGACAGGCTAATCAACTCACTTAAAAGAATCATCGAATTTTACAAATCATTCCAGATTTTTATATCCTCACAAAAATTCAGAAATACAAAACACTACTATAATTCAAAGCTGGTAACTTGCGATCAATATGCAAAAGCATTAGGGAGCAAAGTTACATTTTTTATCAGGAAACTAAACAAGTATTGGATAGCACCAGCTCTAAGTTATTCACTCAGCAAATACCGACTGGCTGCCCACGAAGATGAGGGTACCAGGGTATGGATGCAAAGATGAAAAGCTTACAGTCTCTGTCTTTAAGCAGGACTAATGTTTTTAAGCTGTCTTTAAGACAAGCTATTGTTGTTGTCTAAGTATAAAATATACATATTATATGTATTCACGTATAAAGTAACTACAAAAAAGGCAGAGAAATGTTCAGCATCCAAAACAGCTATTTAGAAGTGCTATGGGATTTCAGAAAAGTAGAGCAGTAGGAACGAAGGTGGCATTTTCTCTAAATCTTCTTGAACATTGAAGAATTTCAACAAAAGCTCAATGAGCAAGAGAAGAGGGATTAAGGGGAAGGTGCTGAGCCAGAGGTGACATTCAGTGGGTCTCAGTCTGGCTACATAAACTGTTAAAATATGGAGATACTTCCATACCAGGTACTACCTGGTTTCTGCCCCAAAGGTCCCAAACTTGCCCTGAGCCTCCTGCCACGCCAGCTGCAAGGGAACTCTTACAATCCAACCACCAAAGTTGTAATTAGTGGCACAACAGAGCTCCATAAAACCCTATTTTAGCTTTTGTTCTGCGACTGTGCTTGAAGGGATATGAAATATATATCATCCTTACACTGGGCCTTTTGAGAAAAAATAGCCATATAGTTTGGATTGTCTAAAGTTCAAGAATTATTAGGGTTCTTGAAATTTAGTTATGTGAAAGTTTAAATGTCAGACAAAGGAGTTCAGATTTCATTTGGGGGTATTAAAGGGAGGGATTCAGTAGGATTAAAACTATGTTCAGGGAAAATCAGGCTGGTAGTAATGTACAGGATAAATGAGAGAGGCGAGATGGGCATCAAATATGACAGATGTTGTACTCCTTGAGTGTTTTCTATCTAATAGGTACTCAGTTGTCCTCATCAAAACCTTGGTAAGTACTATGATATTATGCATTTTACAGACCAAGGACAAAGAGGGGCTTTTAAAATGTTGTGCAAAATCACAGAGCTAATAAACAGCAGAGCTGGGATTTTTTTCCCCAAACAATCAAATTCCAGAGACCATCTTCTCAGAGAAGAAAAAGAAAACTCAAAACTCTAAGCTTTTAAGTCTAACAGAATAAAGGCCCACAAAAAAAAAAAAAAGGAAAATTAATTTTGGAAAAATAGATGATGATTTCAGTCCAGTGAGAATTGCCAAACAGTGTGAAAGAAGCTCAGAAGACAGGACTGAACTCTCTTGTGGAATAATCCACAAGGAAAATTAGCAGAAACCAAGATAATGGTGGTAAGGCAGAGAGCAGAAGTGACAGCTCTGGAGGATAATTAGATTTAAATGTTGGGAGAAGGAATGAACAAAAACATCTTAAATTTTAATTTTCCTGTGATATATAGAATTGATTGCAAGAAAAGTTAAGTATTTAAAAATACACTTGCTCTGCTGCTTTTAAAAGTTTTATGTTTCATGTCAGTAAATGCTTATAAATTACAATAGCAGGTTAAAAAAAACAGGATAAAACTGTAAATCTAGTAATACATATTGGGAAAAATACATATTAAAACATGGAACAGAGTATGTCAAAATACTATCAGTGATTGCATGAGGTGCTACTGTTATGAATAATTTATTGTACTATATCAATTTTCCATATTATATGCAATATGATTATATAAACTATAATAAAGATACATTTATTAAAAAAAAGTGAATTGACAACCCAGCACTGGTCAACATTAATATAACTCATTGTTCTTGTTCTAAGTATTGGACACATTACATGTCTCCACTAATTATTATATTTGATTAGTAAAATTTTGGAGACGGTGGAAGATTCATAATGCTTGTTATTAATTCTAAACACTTTATTGTAAGTTAAACATGCTTCTTTTCAGGATATAGTAACAATCTCCACATACATATATTTTCAATGGAGAAAGCAAGTCCTCATTAGTGATCTATATAACCTTCCTCTAGCTCTAGACATTTTCTATTCTCACAACTACCCTGCATTCCAAATTTGGGGAAACTCCCCAAGAGAAGGGATCCAGTGTTGCAAGTATTCAAAGCTTTAGTGAGTACTTCTTTAAAGATAAACAGCTTAGCTCTGTTCCAGTACATAAAGAACCCAATTTCCTATAAATGTCTAAAATAGGTCTACTTCAGGATATGTTATCTGCCCTACAAAAATGAAGATAATTAACTTTGTAAATCAGGAATGTTTTGATTGATTTGGAGTCAGCCCACCCCTAAAATCCTAAAAGGCAAATCTCAATTAATGTCAAAATAGAGAAAGGTAACTCTGTGCTTCCCCATCTCACAAGTCCTTCAGGCTTTAAAAACCCATCTGTTTCCATATTCCAGTTAATTTCCTCTCACATTTTCCAAATATCTCAGGCCTAAAAATCACCTTTTCTTTCTTCCCTATACTCTGTCAAAATTAGAGGAAAACAATCAAGTTAAACTAATTTGTACTAAACTTTGAATGACAGGGAGTTTTTCAGAAATATTTTCACTTTTTTTCCATTTTTACTTTTTTACTTATGCATACGACATACATGCATAACTTATATTAATTTTTAAGTATGCTCATGTGACGTCTTCCTTTTATTCCTCTTTTTCATTTTGTTTGATTTCTCCCTTTGTTTTTCCCATATGAATCTACATTTCCTATATATATCCATGCTGCTTCTCCAGGCATCTATAATAGCATTCAGTGGGTTTTATTCTGTATTCATATAATCTCAGATCACACTGTACTGATCAATGCATGGTCACATAAATATACACAGACTCACTCACACAGCACACTCACATATACATAACACATGCATGTATATTTACACAGGTATTTCTATTGCTGTTCTACAAAAAAGGAGGAAACTGTTGTTTTTATATACATATATATTTTCTAACATTCCTTTTCTCATTCAACTTTTAAGTCATCTGTTATATTCCTAATTTGTTCTTTTAATAGTGATAGAATATTACATGGCATGAATATATCACAATTTATTCGGTGATTTTCCTCTTAATGGAAATTTGCTATATTTCCATTTTTTTTGCCACAACAAACAACATTGAAATAAAGATACACTTACTGCCTTTATATATAATGATTTTATTTCTATGGAATAGATTTTATGAGCTATTACTTGTGTGTATGTATTCAGTTTTAGTAGATACTGCCAGATGGCTTTCCAAAAAGTCTGTAATGTTTGACATTTCCACCAGCAATGTATAAAAGTATCCTTTCCCCCACATTCCAGCCAGCAATCCGGGCTATAGCTCTATTCTATTTCTGCCAGGCTGATGAATGTGAAGTGATATATCCTTATTTTCAATTTGCCTTTCCCTGACTGCTAGTAAACTTGGACATCTTTTCATATGCATATTGGTCAAGTGCCCTGAAAAAGGGGAGAAGTCCATTTTTTTTTTCTTTTTAAGGAACACTCTACCAGGGCTTCCTAGTATTCCTAAGAACTGGCCCACCCATGGGAGTAATATGGGATTCCCTCTAGCTATTCAAAACCAAGTCATTGTGGAAAAGATAATGATCTGCACACCATGCTGTCACTGAGGAATTCCCTAGCTCCAACTTTAGGTATTTAGGACTGTTCGATCTGGGCACCAGTTGCCATGCGGATTCATGGATCAACAGAAGAAAGTAAGGCACACAGGCTGATATTCATTGATGGAATCGGCTGTATAATAAGCCTTGCCTTCAGACTTATTCTTCAGCATGTGCTATAGTGAACAAGCCCATCTGCTCTCTTGTGGGACACATCCCATGTGGTAATAAATAAAAATGAGAGAGCACTGAGGTATTATGGTCCCATGGAGGTTCATATTAATTCCCATAAGAGACATAAGGAAAAAATGCAATCCAATTTCAGGAAAACACAAAAGATTCCATATGGAGTTCTAAGAGATGTCTACATATGTATTCACGTAATCGGTTTCATTGGTCACATTCCAATGTTGAACAATTCAAGGAAAATACACGTATACATATATACATATATATATACTTAATATACATATGATATTAAAATTATTTCACTTTTCAGTAGTAAGGAAATAATTGTAAGTAATAGATTGAATTTATATTCAAAAGTCTCTCTTGATTAATTTATTTATGGCTTTTTTTTTCTTTTTCTTTAGAAGTAGGAATAGAGTAAATATGAAATTCTGGAATTACTTCTTTCCAAGATTGTACTCAATGAAATTGTAAACTTGAAGTGTTTCTCTAAAAGGACTGAAAAAGAAAGGAGGACTTCATCAGGTAGGTCATAAAATCTTGAAACATTGTGAAATCAGAGCCATAATAATGCTTCAAATTAGCTTCCCTGAGGAGATACTGGCCGCAGCCTTTGTTAAGTGCTATAATGTGTAGTGAGTAAAATGAATTATTCATGTAATACTTGAACATACTCTGGGAATTTCTGAAGGACTCCAGGAGAAAAATATGATTTGTCTTTTAGGAGATAAGAATAATCTGGATCCTGATTTCAAGCAAATAACACAATCCAAGAGCAGCTTGCATTGATTTCACAACCTTTAGAGTTTCCCCCTTTGGTAAAACCTAGGAAATATAATTTAATCAATTGGGTAAAATCCTGTGCTGATTATGTGAGTGCTCCTCTGAATTCTCAGAGGTGGGACTTCCATTCCTGATGCATGATATGCATTTCGCTTGCCTTTGCTAAGTACACAATTGCTGCTATTTGTGTATGTGAGTTATTTCTCCTATAACAAGCCTGCATTTGGGAATTTAATTCAAATTAAGTATTAATAATAGGCACAACCTTTTTTAATGTCATAAAAAAGTTCCATCAGTACTTAAAAAGGAAATTGTCACAAAGCATCCTACTCCTGCATACCTTCAGGTTCTAATCCCATTATTAAATTTTCTGTCAAATTATTTTCTGTTACCAGTGGAAGGAAGGGAATCCAAATGAGATTCAATGTTCATTTCCTTGGATTGCTTTAAAACCTGATTTTTGTTGTTTTATTTTCTTAGAGAACATACAACAGATGTTTATTCTTTTCTTTGGGAACTAGGTGACCAATGACCTAAGAATTCTTTTAAGAAAAATAACACAGATTTATTTAAGTTACATTATTTGTACTAAACTGTTACTCATTAAAAGTTGACTAATAGGGCCTCCCTGGTGGCGCAACAGGTTAAGAGCAACGCTATGGAGCTGTCTGCAGCTGCAGCGCGAGTTCAATGCCCAGCTGGGGAGATTCCCACATGGCACAGCAGACCTCTCCTGCCTCCCTCACTGCTCTCCTCAGCAGTGTATTTCCATCAATCTGCCTGTTCTGCTCCTCACTGTGTCTCTGGTGAACCCTCTCACCGCCCCATACCTCTGGCCTGCACCCCAGCTTGTATGCATAAATAAATAAATATTTTTTTAAAGTTGACTAATAAAGAACTAAAATATGAACCCAGGATGATTCTAACTTCAAAATATTACTCAAATAATACCTTTCAAGTTGTCAGGACTCACACTGTGGTAAGTGAAAGAGTATTAGGAATGTCTCCCTCTGGATGACAAAGGGTTAATGAACATATGCTAAGGAGCACAGCTCTCAGACTGGAGGAGATCCAGACAACTACAACGGGAAGGTCCTAGTGACTGCTCTTTATACCCACTGACCTCTGCCTGCCCTTCTTCCCTCTGCATGACTAAACCCTAGCCCAATTTCTAGGATACTAAGAGTATTCCTCTACATTTTACTTTACAACTTACTGAAGACAAAAAGAAAAAGTTCTGGAATGAAACTTTTTCTGAGACTTTGCTATTTTTTCATAGAAAGAATCTCCTCAGCACAAGAAGTAGCAGCAGATAGCTAGCTCAAGGAACCTGATGGCTGGAGGCTAAAGTCCTACCTGGAACGTTCCCAGTTGTCACATACTGAAAATTGGATTGACTGTACTTCCCCACCCCAACAGAGCCTCAAAATGCAACAGGACCACCTCAGAAGGCAGAGTGAGGAAAGGGACAGACAGGACCCAGAAGGCACTGACCCTTGAGAACTAACACCCGCCCCCCCCCTTCCTATCCCCTAGTCCCTCCATCTGCATTTATCCTGGTCTTGCTCACACATATGATCGGAGGCTAGCCCCTTTTCCACTCTAAGTTTACCTCTAAAGATCTCAGTTTTGTCAGAGATCTAGAAGGGTGTGTGTGTGTGTGTGTGTGTGTGTGTGTGTGTGTGTGAAAGAGAGAGAGAGAGAGAGAGAGAGAGAGAGAGATATGAATAACACACAAAATGAATAACTTGGATATTTGTGTTTCTCAAAACTTTACCTTTTCTAATGAAGAAAGGAACTATGCCCACTATGCCCATTTCTGTTCACATTCCAAACCGAGGGGCTAACACAGCACCTGGCCCAGAGAAGCACTCAATAAGTATATTAGAGAAACCAGGTGTTCTCAAACTTCAGTGAATTCCAGAGTGAAAGGAGGGCTTGTTAAATCTGACATTGCTAAGCCCAGCTTCAGTCATGCAGTGTATCTGGGTTGGGATTTAACAAATTTTCAGGTGCTGCTGCCAGTCCAGAGACCATATTTTGAGATCCACTGCATTAAACGACATGAAATTACCATTTTTATTGGTCCAAGATGACCAAATATTAGCAATTTTATATGATTCAACTCAATATGCTTATGAGTTAATATTTATGGATGAATTGATGAGTTATCATCTAGGTATTTATAGTCTTTGTTGAGCTTCTATTCAGAACCAGCATACACAGAGCACAGCACTAGAGCATATAGATTAGAGGGCATGCGCTCTGAGCGAACAGATGCATGTTAAATTCTAACTCTGACCCTAACAGGTGTGTCACCCCAGAGAAATTATTTTCCTGAGCCCTTCCTTTTCTTACCTCTAAAAGGGGAGTGATGGACTTGCTTAGAGGATTAAATGAGATAACATATTTTTCATATTCTGTTAACATATTTTTCATACACATCTACATTGTGTATGGTTTGTGGCAGATATTCAATAAAGCATAATCATCTTATTAGTAATGTCACCATTATTACTATCATCTTAATACTGGGACACACTCTAGAAATTAGAATAACTTATGTTCTTCTCTGTGTTTTCTCCATGTAAGGAACCAGCATGGGGTAAGGCTGCTTTGGGTTTGTTTCATAAGAACAATGGCTTTATAAAATAACCATCTTCCTCCAGTTGAGGAGGTTGTTTGTACATGGGCATGCATGTACATGCACACATGTAAGAAAATAAAAACTTTATATTTCCCTGATTTTTTGAATAAGGGACTATATTTTCATTATATACTAGATTCCAGAAATAATGAAGCTGGTATTGGTGGCAGGGTTTAATAATTCAGTAAGACTGACAAAAACATTTATTTTCAAGAATTTATCTACACTTTTTCTCAAGCCTCTATGCTTGAGAAGGCGGGTATCTTGACTTATCATTTAACTAAGGAAGATGTCCCTGTTACACTATGTAATACCTGCTCTAGTTCCAAAAGTACTCTTGGAGAACTCTACATTCTAATCAAACAGTAGCAAAATTCAATTAAAAGTTGCTGAAATGAAAGGATCATATGATGTAATGTCAGAAATATAAACCTGTCTGAATGGTTAAGACATTTGGAAAAGTTATTTAGCCTTTCTCAGCCTATTTCTTCAACTGTGAAAGGAGGTTAGGCTAATAACACCAATTTCTTAGGCTTATAATATGGATTAAAGAAACACCATGTATACAAATGCATTAAAATTCAAAGCACTACACAAGTGTTGAAACAGTCCCAGTTCCACCACACTCTTCCACTGCCCATGTAAACCCACTCACAAGTACCACACTTTCATGTTGATTGAAAAGTATAGAACGAAGCCATTGTAGCAGCACAGTATTTAATTATCTCAAGACTACAACTATCCTTCTGTTACCAGAGGGCCCAAGTACCTTCATGCCCCAGCCTCCTTGAATAGGCCTGCAGAGATGAGTTTTTGGTTATTTAATAAAGCCACGAGATATATAGAGTAAAAGAGACACAGTGAGAACAGGATGACTATGGGAAGAAAATAGAAGTGTCTTGAAGAAGTGGAAGGATAATGGGAAGAGATCCTCTACTCACATGGAGAACAGATGATGTGATGGAACAAAGTAAGGAAGTGAGTAAAACCAACTGTCTACCATGGGGACAGAATGTGTCAGAAGAAGGGTAAGAAGGAAAATAATGGAAGTTATATAAGAGGTTTTCTTCTCTCCTACCGTGGGTACAGCTACCTGATACTCATCTTTGTTCTGAAAGACTAGAGAAGTCATGTAGACATGACCATATTAAAAACAGCACACTCAATATGTCCCAGTCAAGATTTTAAATCTCCTTGGCATGTCAGGGTGACCCTGTTACTGGGGCTCTCAAATAAATGAGAGAAAATGAAAAATTAATCTGAGTTTAGGGACTTATTTTCTTTGAGATAGCATAAACACTTTATTGAAGGTATTTGGAGTAGCTATGTGCATTCAATTGGTGTAGAGAACATAGATGTTTCTGTTATGAGGACTTGGAAAGAGGCACAGCAGAGTAACTGGTCAGTGGGAATTAACAGAGAAATGAATGAGTCTCCTCTCTTACCTACCCTCACCTGCTCAACCCTCCCTCTCACAGAATGGCCCAATAATATCCCATTGAAAAGGCAAGTAAAAACAGATGCCCTGACCAATCAAGGTGACAAAAGGAAATGAAGCAATTAGAGAGAAATATTTGGAAAGCTTAGAATTGTACACTTCTGTCACACAGCATTTTAATTCATAGAAATTTTAAGCTAAGTTTTTATAAACATAAGTGGAAAAATTAGGTTCACCCTACCCCTCCCCTTGTAATCTAGTACCATTCCAGAAAAAGGCTGCTAAACTCTGCACAAATCACTTTATAAAAATGGACCTTTTATCTACTGTCAGAAACGACAAAGGAATTCCTGCATGTCTGTGGAGATTCTAGGATTATGTTAGTGTGGATAACAGAAAGACAAATGCTTGCTAAAATACTGTTTGTTACTCCCAGCATCACTATAACAATACCCAAGCCAGGCAGCAGAGAAAAGCCTTAAGACACTATGCAATTCAGCTGCAACTTATCATTGCCACTATAATTAGAGGTGCCTGCCTTCCTCCTCTCAGATCGGGAGATAAAAGTCTAGTGCTGAATTTGTATCTCAGCTGAACAGAAGTCGAAGCTAGTAGTCAATAAACACATAGAGTCTGCATTTGACAGACAGCCTCTTGTAGAATATAGAGTTAACCTATTGTTCAACAGCTCTTCCATTCATTCCCAGATTTTCAGATAACAAAAAGGCAAGGGGCATTTCTGGCTGCTTCCTAAGTGCGAGGACTTTATTCATTTAGGCCTATATATAGAATCATATAAGTGAGCACTATTATCCTTATTTTTATTGAACTGATTAAGAATAGATACTACACTTGATCTCAGCCAAAAAGCCAAGAAACAATTATCCTTATTTTATAAATAAGAAAGACTGACACTCAACAACTGAATAACTTTCCATAGGTTTTACACCTTGTAAATGGTGTAACTGGCCCTAGAATCCCAATTTTTCCAACCACACTGACCATTCCTTTTCCAGATCAGTCTGGAATCAGATTCCCGGTGACAGTTGTTTATGAACAATCTGTTCCATTTCTCATAAATGCCTCTCAATGGTTGAGGAGTTGCATTTTTCAAAGGAGAATTCCACACTTCTACCCTTTTAGGAGGAAGTGAAGTGTTAAGACTAAAAATTCCATTGTGGTTTTATACAGGTACAGACAAATCAGAAAGTACTAAACTCAAAGGTTACCTAAAAAGTTAAGAACACATTAGAGTAACTAGAGGAAAGAATTTAGGAAACAGTGCAAATATATGAATCTTTAGAATCCACATCTTATTAAAACGGGGCTGACAACAAAAGGGTGGTAACCAAGGTGGGGAGGAAAAAGGGGTGGAGGAACAGATAAAAGAGATCAGTTGGGTAGGGGTGAACAGTGACTAGATTTGGGGTGGTGGATGTGGTGTGGTGTAAACATTTATTGAGGAGTGAAGTAATACTCCAGAAATTTATACAGTATTATGAACCAATGATACTTCAGGGAGGAGGATGGTGGAGGGGGGAAAAGGAATCTTCTTTTAAAGAACTAAAAATCAGTGGAGCTGAAAATATTTGTGCTGAGGTTATAGAGATTCTATTAGAGGATGGGGATAGTGTGCACCAGCCACTTAGGAATTTGCCTTTTTACACATGTGTAAGTCACCCTCAGGCATTTTGACTCTACTAACATTGAAAGTACTTCTCTGTTAGCAGGCCAGTAGATACCTCCATTCAATGATGTAGGCTCCTCTCAACTACAAAGCCTCCAATTTCCCATTCAGTAAATCATAGCATTAGTCTGTCTCAAAGGCTCCAGCCACACATTTCTCTATCATTTTACCAGGGATTTATGAAGGCTTAACAGTCCACATTTTAAAAATATGATCTTAAATAGATAGAATAAATCTACCATTTAAGAGTACAGTCTTTAAAGGAAAAAAGTGGGTAAACAACCTAGCAACAAACCCTAAGGAATTACCCATTTCAAAATGTTAATTGTTATGTGGAAGTAACTTTTGAAGTTCAATTTAATTTCCCAAAAGCCCCAAACAACTCTATTTCCCTACAGAAAATAATTAAGCATTGGGGATGATAATGTGATTAGCAAGTGAAACACCTGAAATTTGCTAAGCAAATCAGAAAGCACAGAGAGGAAGACAGGACCGCTGCTGGTCCTCTTCTGCACCCACCCCCCACCCCCCATCACCAGCGCTGAAGAGTGATCTTTGACCTTGGAAGAGGGCAGGGAGGATCCCACTGGCTGAAAAACCTCATAGCACTTCTGAGCGATCCAACTCTTGTGAGAAAAGCTTAAGAACTGGAAGTGTCTGATCTAAATGAGCCTGAACCAATGACAGAAATGAAATACTTTACATGATAAAATTAATTCAACAACTGGATTGATCAACTGATTGATTATATTAACACTTGTTAGGTTAGTACAAGCTGTACTTCACTAAGTGCTATATGTGTGTTACCTCTTTTATGCAATTTATAAGTTATGTGATATTATTCCTATTTTATAATAAAGTAACTAAAACTAAAGAAGATGCATCAGCCTGCCTCAATCATGTAACTCAAAACAGTAGAGCCAGGTTCAAACTCAGGTATACTTGATTCCAAAACCAAAGCTCATGACTCTCATGGAGGGACTGATAATAAATGACAAACATCTATATAATGGAAAGTCAGACACTGTTAAAAACTGTTACAGAAAAATATCTTATATGGAAACAAACCCTGCGCACACCTTTTCCTGTAATAGAGGTACAAATCTCAGGCTCCTATGAATCAAGGTATAGCCATGTGACTAAGATGCTGCCATGGGCTGTGAGGTAAAATACTGCCTGCAACACCCAGGAGGTGCCTGAGAACACTCGATTTCCATGTTAGATCATGAGAAAGACCACAGCAAATGCTCAATCTAGATGTCAGAAAATAGAGTGGACATGGCACTGAGCTCAGAGGCTGTAGACCCATTGGATCAGCCCTGCACTGCCCAGAGCTAGGCTTGGATATGAGAGAAAAGTGAACATCCATCTTGGCGGGTGTTTCCCTCTGGGGGTTGGGAGAATATTTCTGTGATATGTCACTAAGCCTACATCCTAATATAGTACTCGAACACTTAAATGATTTAGACACTCTAAATTATATATATATTTATATATATATATATATTTATATTTATCTCTCTATATAAAAGTAATACATTAATGGCATTGCTATGATTTGAGACAAATGGTGAAGCTTCTGGGTCTGAGCAGTGGAGAGAAGGAACAGTGACAGCACCGCCACTCTAATCTCATAGCAATTATGGAATTTCTGAGCAAAGGCCTCAAAGAATCACAAGTCTTAGACAAAGATGCAAACAATAGGCTTTAAAAACTTATTTTTGCAGATATCCCAAGATGTCTTTCTTCATGTTAGAGTACTTACTTACATATTACTGTGTGTACTTATCACACTGTTTAGCAACTTTCTTTTATGTGGCTACATGTATGAGATAAGAGAACATTGAAGCTAGGATCAGTTCTTTCTATTTTAAAATTCTTGGTGTCTTAGAGCCCAGTGCAGTGTCTGGCATATAGTAAGAAATTAAACATTTGCTAAATCAAAAAAATGAAAAAATAAATGAGTTGATTAGTTGCTTGTACAAAGAGGCAAAAATTAAGGGTATATATATATACACATATATATATATATATATACCCTTAACTTATATATATATACACTATGCAATATTTTACCAGGTATAAACTCTACTAGAAAAAAATCACCTCCAGGTACATAAATACATATTGATAAGCTATATCATATTAAATGGTGAATTTCCTACATTAAAGAGCAGTGTGGTGATTATTCAATTTTAACAAGGAATTGAAATGAAATATTTGAATAGAAACTATAAGATGGAATTGAAAAATATACATCTTGCAGCCCCTCAGGGGAAAAGAAGACCTATAAGAATATTATTAGGAAACTCCATGAAATAATTTCCTAAATAATCAATGATATTTTAGGGAAATATTCTTTTTTATTGAATTTTTAATGCTATCTTATATTCCAATTATTGTATTACTACAGCAGCTAAAGAACTGTATCAGATATCAATGCTGAATAAATATTTGGTGGATTAAATGACAGTTTAATTTTTAAAAACTAATCAAAATTGACAGAATTGATGTTTTTAGCATCCTCCTAACAACTATAGCATAAAGCATTGCTTTATTTTCTAAAAAATAAATTTAGGTTTATCTCTTTCTGGAAAAATAAGGCTGGGGGGGAGAGAATGGGAGAAAGATAAATTACTTACATTAAAAAGGGGTTTTCCTTATTAACATCTACTAAGTTTTATATCCAAACTTAGTACTCTTATAATCTATACAGTACAGTATGGCGGAGTGAAAGTTATATAGATATGTAAATGACTGACAATAAATGAAAAAAAAGAAAACACAGTACAAAAGAGCAATAAACAAATTTGAAGGTTAAAATTCTCTCCAGTTTGTACATATAAAATACAGTCTTTTTATTTTAATTAAGATTCTATTCTTGTTTATATTAAAAATAATGATATCATTTGGCCACTTGTTAGAAAATATAAGATGTATGAATTTGAAAAATATTTTAGAAATTCACTTCAATTACTATTTATTTGTGAATAGTAAGTCTAATGATATCAGAGACCCCTACCTAATGTCAATAAACGGTATCCCATTTGCATTCTCTTTTGTGAACATTTTTTTAATATCTTACATAGACATAAAGTTATTCTACATAAGTGGAAAGGTCAAAGGCATAGTTACTCTACAACTAGAATTGAATGAATAATATACAAAAGAGATGTACAGTGACGTTCATGCCATATAAAAGGATTTTTCATAACTTGTCTTCTAGACAAGTGAACAAAACCATATATATATTTGAGCTTACATATTTGTGCTATCAATTTTTAAATATCTTCTGCAAAAATGATATTAAAAGAATCAACAATATTTAAACAGTTACTGGTAAAAATAGGTGAATCCAAAAAAGAAAATTTTGAGGAGCAATAAACTTTAAAAGAGAAAATAAACTTGACATGTATACTCAATATTTATCTTAAAATTATCATTAGCATGTATTATGGTGGTTTTAATCTATTAAAATCTCTAACCGATCTATACTTGTGCTATCTACCATTATCTATAATCTTGCTCCTATATATCACTGTTTAAAGTCCCCCAAGTGGCAAGGTAAAATGGAGGAATACACTTAGGTGATAAGTATGGAAAACAGTTGTGAAAAAACTTAGTTGAGCCAAATAAAGGTACTATCAATTCCGATCATAAAACAATACATCTGATTAGTGACAATTTCCTCCTAAAACAAATAGGTGAGCATTCTGTTTTCAATCTAAAGGTAGTGTCCAGATTTCAACTCTCGGCATCATGGCCTAACAATGACATAGAGAATAAAATCAGAGCAATAGATGTGGGGCAGCATGGAAATGTCCAAGAGGCTTCTAATCAACACCATTGAGGTTGGACTTTCTTTTAAGCCTACATTTTAGGCCATTCATGGCAAATGACTTGAGGTCCTCTCAACTAGAACAGATGTCTCTTGGGATTTTTTTTTTCCTGATAGATATTGGGAAAACAAAATTGTTAAATGATCTAGTAGGACCTCTCTTTGTAAATGGTTGAAAGGGAAAGTTCCCACAGCTATACATCATCTCAGACATCATTTGTAAAACACTTGTTAAAGATCCCTTTGGGCCATGAGGTGGTTATGTGACTATGAATATTCTTAATGCTTAAGTTTTAAGGAGTCAATCAGCCATTCAGTGGTCTAATGAACCTGACACTGTATATGTTCTGTGAGAAGACATATTCATACCACAATATTTATCTACAAAAAATGTATTCACTGTTTTATGAATCTAGCCATGATTATCAATTGATAATCCAGAAAGTTATCCCATTATACACAGAACAAGGTCAAAAACTCCTTAGGATTATCTAGTTCATTGATGGATATTCAACCTGCCTGGGAATTTTCTGTTTCTTTTAAATACATTTTTCAGATTTTTCTTAAAAAGTAGATGTACATGAAGAATGAATGAATATATAAAATGAGACACAGCTCTTCAGAAAATGTGAACGTAAATTAGAAAAACTATGTAGCTGTGAAAAATCTTAAATCTTAGAATTTAATATGATTTATTTGTTTATTATTTTTACTTTCAGTTGTGACTTATTTCCTACTTATATTACAAATATTTGAAAATACCAATTAAACTTTCAATGCTTAAAGAAAAAAATAGAAAAAATGAACTTGCTCTACCATAAAATTATCAACTCAGAAGAAAGTTTATTCTATTAGAGTGTTTATTATATTCAGTAAATCCCTTTTAACTTGTTTATAATAGTTTCAGGTATATTTCAAGGAAGACCACTACAGAATATTTTTAAAAAACAGACTATTTTAAATGTTTGTGCAGTTTAAGAAGTTGAATGGAATGTACATGGGTGATAACAAATAAACTTTGTTCCCTATATACACAGCAAATCAACAATTACACCTTCAATTTCAAGACTCATTTTCTGCCACTAAGCTCAGTATTGTAAACATTTTTCTGTTAATTCTAATATTATTCTTGAAAATTAGAGAGGTAGCAATAATACCCATTCAATGGAAATCAAGACCCAGTGAGATTAAATTATTTTTTCCAGGTGGCAAAGTGAAGAGTAAAATTTGTTAATCAACTAAATTCAGGATCAGGGGTCCTGAGTTCACATAGAATTAAAAAATATTACTAACAATAAACCACGTCTACCAAATTAATTTAAATTTAATTTTTAATTCTTAAAAATAATTCCATTATAGGTAGCAGCCTTTCTGCCCATCTATGCCTATGTCGGTGCTCCTCATCTCCAACTTTCTCCCTTTGCAGGGCAGTAGCCCTCCTGCCCACCTGTGAATATGCAGGTGTGTCTCTTCCCTGACTTTCCCCCTTTGCAAAGCAGTAGAGGCAGCTCTCCTCCCAAGGCTGCCCACCTATGACCATTCAGGCTTCTCTTTTAGTAATCCTGTCCCTTTCAGGGGCAGCTCTTTCTGCCTGCTTGTGTCTCAGCAAGCATCCTCTACTCTCCTCTCCCTTCTTATAATAAACCTAGCCTTTCTTATATAAAAAATAATTCTATTATATAGTATATATAATTTTATGTGTAATTGTATATCTAAACAGATAAATAAAAATGGTTAAGGTAATGGAAATCTCTTGAATGAGACAAAAAAAAATAGATAAAAAGCACTGAAAATTCCTTGAAAGCAATTTACTATATCCCTCAAAAGAGCTGAAAGTATTTTAAATTATCCTCCAAACCATTTTTCTTTAGATTAACTGGAAATTTTTCCTTGCTTAATCATTTGATATGACCGTGTGTCTAAAAGACACTCCTTTATTTTATTTCAGTATTCTGCATAGGAAGTATCTCTGATTCCAGACCAAGAACTTCTTAAAAGCTTCGGTGATCAAGGACAAAGATCAGTCCTTTGCTTTCATTTCAGCAAGACAGAGAAAGGAGATCTACTCATTCCTCATAAAATGCAAGCAGCAGACTGAGAAACCAACTGACTGCTCGCTGCAGACCAAGTTAAGACCATCCTTTCACGTTCAGTGACTTTCCAGAGGCTACAGACAGGAATCCAAGCCCTATAACCTACATATCAAAGCTCTGAAAAAGGAAGGCATTATCTGTCCTCACACAGTGTCAGTCCATTCCCTGTCCAAAAGGTTACATTCTTAAATTATGCCTAATTTCTTTTCTTGTGCTGAGTTTTCTGATGATGATACATTTCTCCCTTTCCCTTCCCTATAACAATTTTTACAGGTTTCAGCCAGGATCCCATGTCTTCTATATAAACTGTGAGTCCACAATAATCGCCTTTCAACGGTATTTTATATTTTCTGACCAGTCAGATGGTACTTTGTGTATCTTTTTTCTTTAACTGGTCTACAAACTCCTTAAAGTTAGAAAACAGGTCTTAGAGTTCTATCTGCTTGCCACACAATATACACTCAACCACTATTTGTTGAATGAATAGATATAGTCAAAGCTTTGGACATAAGAGACAGGACTACCTTGGCAGTCAGGGGAGAGGTGGATGGAGAGAACTATAGAAAAAGACAGTAAGATAAAATAGGAATCATCTATGAGATATTGTTCTATGGTAGAAAAGGTGGAGGGAACAAAGTAGAGGAGTGTGTAGGGGAGCTAACACAACTGGAGCCTCTTTCTAAAATTATTTAAAGCATAGAGTGTCCAACACCACAGTGGAAAAATAACATGATTCACTGAAAAACATCACCACTGGACTAGCAGTCAGGATATTCATGTTATGTTCTAAAATATGACACTAACTGGCTTTGACCAGAGCAATTTCTTTAACTGCCCTTGCCAATTCATCTCTAAACTTAGGGATATGAGACTTGATCTCTAAAACTTCCTTTGGCTGAGATATTCTAGGATTCTACAGTTTTCCTTCATCTTGAGAGGGTTTTCACTTCAGTTTTACTGGGTTAGAAGGATCTGAATGCACTATAAGCTATGATAAAGTGAATACAGAAATTTCAGTTAGTAAAAAGAAAGATGGGATTCAAAAGATAACATAAAATAGACTAAAAGCCTATGATGGTATGAAAGCAGAACATTTCTTTAAATTTGCTTTGCTTATTTGATCGTTTTAGCTGAGTAATATTCCCATTGAGACAGGTCAAGGAATCAAAATGTAACTGAGCTGGAGAAAGAAATGGGAATTAGAGGTAACACCTTCCATATATCTGTGTTAGGTGATTAAATAGGTGTAAAAAGCATTTAAACGCTCTTTTGATTAAGAGAAAACATGTCAATATAAGTGTATCATTGTTATCTTCTTTAAAATAATCTCATATGCTCAAAATTTGGGACTAATACAAGCAAAAAGATCAACTTACATAGCGTTGAGATGCCTGGCAGTAAATCTAGAAAAAAAAACTGTATAAATACCATTTGACTTCTTTCTTTCTGCAGCATCCCCTTTAGATCAGTGTTAATCACTTAGCACTCCTTTAGGCACCCCGTATTCTCTTTTGTATCTAAGCGTCTGTGACACAGAAAGAATCGATTGATCTAATAAACTCATCCTAACTTTACAGTCTAGAGCCAATGTGCTCTCCCTTCCAGAATACACTTGTCTTAAAACAAGGCCATGGAAGAGGGCAAATGCTCAACTGTAAAGAAAGACTGATAGAACTACATGTATCTGTAGGGAGGACATCTGAATGCACAACCTCCCCAGAGACATTTTCAGATCTTCACACATAGCCTTGCTGTCCAGTGACCTTACTTTTTATCAAATCTAGAAAATAGCAGTGAGTCATAATCTAAGGAAATAAAAATTTAAGTCAAGACATAGGCTATGTTTGAATGGAGAGGAGTGAATGAAGTGGAGAGGAACAAATACAAAAACAGTATTAAAAAGCCCTGCAGAAAGATTTTGAGCCTTTTCTCTAATCTTCGACTCACATCAGTTTTTTTTTTACAGATTAGATAATGAGCTAATAATTTTGAAAACATAACAATATGAAATGTTTGCCCTTAAAATTATGAATCAAGAAACAAATAAGCCTTACTTGTTTGGGGATCAATGAGGAGTGAGAAAAGCATGTGTTCTTTAGAAAACGTGGCATGTGGGACTGGTCGGAGGGTAAAAACTGGTGACCTGAGCCACATCCCATCATGCTGACTTCTTTTGGTTTGATCAACACAGGATTTTGAAAGCGATTTTAAAAACTGGGAGTGTACAATTAAAATTTGGGAGATTTCTCCATGAAAACAAAGGTTTCCGATTATTCTGGAATAATCAAAGGAATTGACAACTCTGAGTAGACAATTCCACAAGAGAAGACGCCATTGGAGATGTGAACAATCCTTAACAGACTTGACTGTCACCTTGTGACTGGCATTTCCTAATGAAAATCAGGGGATCACCTTTTTTCCCAGGACAGAAAAGAGCTCACTACATTAGAACATGGTAACTTGAAAGAAGTTTCAGTAAGAAAAAAAAGGACAGGATTCAAAATGCAACATAAAATAGATCAAATAACTACAGTTATATTGAAGCTGCAGATGAAGAACATCCCTTTATTATCTCTGCAATTTCTCTATTGTAGGACAAGCTTGTTTATAAGAAAAAAAAATACCAATAATGAAACTTTAAAAGTCAAATGTGTCCTTTTCAGTTGAAGAAAAGAAAGAATTCATCATCAACACTTACCATCAATAGCCTATATACTCTCAAAGGATTTTAAATGTCTTTTGTTTCTGAAATAAGATACATAATTCCATTTATTTAGTCAGCTCTTAAACAATATCTCTTTATGGAAACTTGGTCCTAAATCTAGGTTCACAGTATATGATGAAGGTCTAAAGAAAGCTTATTTAACCTACATTAAATCTGGATAATGCATTAATGAGTCTTTTAAAGGGATAATTTTAATTCCCCAATCTTCAACCATAAAGACTATATAGCGCTAATCTGCCTTGCCCTTTCCATTAAACTTGTTAAGGGCGTTCTATTTAGTCAGCACCCAGAATGGGCCATTAAAATTCTTGTTCGGTAAGAGTTGTGTTCAGTGCTCTGTTGTTTTAAATTCCATTAAATCCAAATGGTCTTTATCGCCCCATGACCACTGTGACTTCAATCAGCCAATTTAATTACCTTACAAAATTGTCAGCAGAAGCAGCAAAGAAAAACAGGAAGCCCTATGACGTTTCAGATTGAAATCTTCCTCTTCAGTGTTTAATCTAGACCAGTCAATAATGATGATGTACACCTACTTCCTTCCCTTTCAGGGGCTTTTGACCTTGCCTTTCATGCAAAGATTTAGGGTTTTAGATTCATCCGAAGCAGTTGTAATACCTTGATAACTGGACTACAAATTGAAAGCCTGTAGAAGATAAAGTTTCTTCAACCAAATGCAAAACAATCAACAATTCCATTTCAAAATAGCAAACCAACCCTCTGAGAAAAAACTGGCATCTCCTGCAAGCCCAGTTATTATGCATGCAGATTAATGATTTTTTAATGTATCTTACAGTTGAAAGACAATGAATTACTTTCTACTCTGATGTGTAAACATGGACATCAACAATTCCTAGAAATAAATGTAATTGGAGCTTAACAGTAAAATCCTAAGAACAGAAGGATAAAATGAAGTAATTCCTCTCACTTGAATTTCTACCACAAAAAAGCAAGACATTTTCTCTATCAGAATTTTTTATGATTAAAAGAAAGTCAAAGATTGTCATATTTATGATAGACAACACTTTATTTAATGGATAGACTTAAAAAGGCTCTGATAATCAACGATACATCCAGTGTTTGGTCTATGGTATGTGCCTCCTTTGTGTGGGAGCAATTCACATTAACTTTGCTGTGCTGAGTAAATGTTGAAACAGTGTCATTTGAGAATTCAGGGAATGAACACACTGCAATGATCATTTGAATTAAACTAAAAAGCAAAAGGTGTCTGACAATATGTCTACTGACATATAAACCCTTGTTCACTTCTGAAAGACAACCTCACAAAGCCAGAAAATATGATGAGTTCCATGTGTCTGGGTGGAGAAGGGGTACTATTTCTAGAGGACGAAAAGATCATTTTTCAAAGTCATTTTTTTTAAAATGACTGTGCCTCTTGATGGATCACATCAGAGTTATTCTTTGAAGCTTTAGGAATAAGTGAGACCTTATGTGAAAAACAGATTTTTTTTATTATTTTATAATTTTTTTTTTTTTAGTGTGGCTGTTGTGTTGGTGATTCTTGGAAATATTCCCCTCCCCTGCTTTCCAAAGCTCAGCTGAGCAGGTGTTGGGATTTTATCCGTTTCCGACAGTAGCAGATATTACTTCCCCATCCCCACCTCCCAACAGTCAGTTTTCCAGCTCCCAGATGTAAGACCACTCCTCCCTCCCGCCCACCTCTACTCCCAAAGGAAGAATAATCTCTTTCAAAGAACTAGTAGAGAGTGGCAGTTTCTAAGCACACTCAATTCACTCACAGTCCTTGATGCTGTAGTACATCTGCTACTAAGTATTCTATCAGGGAGCACACGGGATATCCAGCAAATGGGAGAATTCCATAGGAATTCTTTCTGTTGCACTCACGTGGGTTTTATTACCTGAGCAGTCCCAGAGCTGGATGCTTTCACCTTTGGCATGTGCTCAAGGAAGCGACTACATGCTGCGCCACGGACTGCACTGTGTCATGGCTTTTGGCCAGAGCACAAGGTCAAAAAGATACGAGAGCACCCGGGGGTGGGGGTGGGGTGTTGCTTCCGCCTGGGAATTCTTTGAACACCTCCGTTCTACAGGCACACCCAAGAAAAAAACTAGGTGGAAACATCCAAAGGGTAGAAGTGACCTATCACATGCTCAGCTCCTCAGAAAGGACTACACTGGAAAAGCATGCCATGAGTTTGGACGAAAGTTGGGTCTTCGCCCCCGGTGTTCTAAATGCCAGTCTTGATAAAGATTTTGAAAAATAGCCCGACCTTTAAGATGAAAAACAAGTGATGGCTTGAGGACTACACTGAAGATGCGTAACCTCCCAAACTTCTTGCGGTACTGTTAGCCCTGCACCAAGTCCTAGTGAGCAGGCTACTACTCCTCTCCATACTTTCTAAGGAGCCAGAGCAGACCCAGAGGAGTAGGACCCGCTACAGTAACAAACAAACAAAATCAAGGGCGGCAGAGCCACAAAAGTTCAGCGGGCAGATGACAAAAATGGGGGCCACGCCCCCGCGGACCGAACGATCCCGCCTTCACCCTCTCCAGCCGCGAGTTCCAGGAGGACGCAGCTGCGGGGAAACAAAGGTGCCTCATTTACATAGAGCCGGGACGCGCGGCGCCCAGAAGTCGGAGTACGCTGGTGAGGCCTGGCTGGGGGCGTGCGGGAGCCTGAATGCAACCGTGGGACCGTCTGACCGGATTGGAGAGGAAGAGCTGACTAACTACCCGAAATTCACCAGTCGCCTCAAGGCGTGCCCGCCAGGTGGTCGCCCAGGAAAAGTCAAGTTGTGCAGAGATCGAAGGAAAGGAAACAGTCAAGACCAATAGCCAGGCGACCGCCCGACTGCTTGCGAGGAGCTGACCCTTGGCTGACCCTCAGGTCGCTTTCCCCACCCTCCCACCCATGCCCCAGGCAGCCTTAAAGCTTCCGAAAAGCATCCTGGGGTCGGCGCTCGGGAGACCTTCTCTGGGAGATGTTTATTAAGCGGCCACAGTGGAGCAGAACCGGGTGTGAAGACCGACCGCAGTCAGGCAGAGAGGGAGGGGGGCACCGGGAGGGAGGTGCTCCTGGGGGCGACTGCAGGAAGTTTTCTTATGCAGCAGAGAGGCGTCATTGTGACAAAGTTGGGGACTTGGATCTTGTAAGCGCACTTGCCCTTGTGGTGTGTGTGTGTGTGTGTGTGTGTGTGTGTGTGTGTGTGTGAGAGAGAGAGAGAGAGAGAGAGAGAGAGAGAGAGAGAGAGAGAGAGAGAGAGAGAGAGAGAGAGAGACCGCGCTTGCGCCTGGGAGACGTGAGCGGGGCAGGTCCCCAACACAGGCTGTGAGTAGGAGGACGCAGGGAAGGGGAAAGGACAGCATAGTAAGGGTGGTTTTCTACCAACAACGTAAAGGGCGGCTTAGGTGGCCTCTGGATTCCGCGGTTGCCATAGCGCCGAGAGGGAGGCGCTGGCAGGCAGTTGACTACTTGTCGCCACGCGGAGTCGTGGGGGAAGAGAGGAAAGATGCTGCATGCCACCTCCCCAGCAGAGGCAGCAGGTTTCACCTGCACCCCGGCGAGCTGCTGCCCAGGAACAGCTGCTCCAACAGCAACTCTAATCCTTTCCCTTCCAAAGCTCAGGGTCAGAGATGAGGCTCTAGTTTCCCTTTCCAGCCAAAGTTGAAAATAGCCTTTCTCCAGAATGGCCTATAGGCGCTCAACCAACCATCCACTCCACTCAAAACATCTTTTCCCCAGAAGAAAATAAAACTCCCACCATTGCATCAAAATAGTCCCAACAGAGAAATGCTCCAATGATTACAATGTACACAGTCCTTCCCCACAATTCAGAAGAAATCAGAGAAAATGGATCTCCACGTGGAGAATGTTTAAAGTTAATGGAAAAAATAACAGGTTATCCAGAAACTAAGCTGCTGGTTTAGGTTATCAAGGCACTGGTGAGAAAGTCTTTGTCTACTCCCCTATTTCTTAAGGACATTCTTAGTAAGCATTGGTCTAAGAAAATGTATTTGTGTGTGTGTGTGCGTCAGCTCTTTTGGAAAGCGCTACACACTCTGCTACTGTCGCCAAGATTTTTAATATGAAGATATGAAATGATCAGCGAATGTAACAATCTGATGATTCAGCAAATATTGTGCTGCAAGATCAGAGCAGCAATAATTAAATCTGTAGAGTATTAGTGGCAGATTCCAACTCCAGGACTTCTTTTTTCCAACCCAGTCTGCAAACACACTAAGGCATACTCATTCACAAACACACTTCAAAAAATACCTTAGTATTTCAAATAAGTAGGCTGTACTACTCAAAATATTGGACAAAACTACCATACTGTAGCACTTACCATGTTAGAACAGAAGAGATGAACACACATTTCCAGTGATACAGGGATCTGTTTAATCTCACCCAAAGAAACAAGCATTCCTTTTGATGCTTGTTGCTAAGAGCAACATGCTTAAGTATGATCTAAAGAATGAAGAAAAGGAGAAAACTACAGTAGGAATCCAGTTATAATCCACACATTGTCGTTCTTTCTTTTTCTTTTTTCTTTTCTTTTTTTTTTCTTTTGGTCATTACCAGCCTCCTTGATTCCAGGTGTTTACGTGGAGGGGAAGGTAGGGTTCCTAATTTTGATACTTCAAAAGTACTACTATCCTGGTTCCACAAAGCCTGGGAGGTAAGATAAATTGTACCATTATAGAAAAAAGCACATGGCAAAAGGGACAGAAAGAAGATACTATTGACATAATAGGAGATGCACCAAATCACTCCTTGATTTAAATTTTGATTAAGTGAGTTACTATATGCTTTTATCTCAAAGGAATAGTCAGGAGTATATGCTTTCTTGAACTGGTCTAAATCCACTTTAACTGTCAAAAGAGGTCCCCCCACAGTAGGAGTGTTTACCGCCTTGGTTTTCTTCTCTCCCTCTATCTACTTTGAGAAACTTTCCCTTACTAGCTCCACTCTTATTAAAACTTCATTGGCCTTCAGGAATGGATGAGAGTAGTCCATGAATAGTTCATGTTTCATTTCCTCCAACCAAACATTCTGACCACTGTTTCCACTGAAGTCACACGTTTAAATTTTCCTTTGAGTTCTAAGGAATCCTAGATTCCTGAGGAAAACAATAGATTTCCCTAATGGATAACTGCAAACTTGGCTCTTTTATCATGACACAGTGAAATCAAGATGTAGATTCAGATACCATGCGCAGCTAGCTACTCGCAGTCCCAAACACCACTGTTAATCATTTATTAGTCCTGGACGAGCGAGCAGTGAGAATACCGAGAGAGGACGACTCACAAGTTAAAAGCAAACAAACCTTTCCTGTGACGCTATTTCACCCCAGATAAGCAACAGTCTTTCTAAGTAGAGCCTTCAACCTTATAACAATATTTTTAAAAGCCCCGGGTCCCAGGGATTGGAAAAGCGGTGAAATTAACTGAAAAGACTCGCTAAAAAATCAAGAAGATTATTAGCACCTTTCACTTGTGCGTGAAGACCCGTCTGGGTTCTGGGCGAAAGCAGACAAACGCCAACTCACCAAAGAGTTAGCAGTTATTAACTCATCGACCCAGCAAGGTGAGAGGCGTGTAGCCCTGGCGCGCACGTTTGTGAGGACCGTGCAGTCAGCCAAGCCGGGAAGGCTCCCGGGGAGACAGGCGGGCGCGGCAGCCGGCCGTGCCCCCAGCTTCATCACCATCTCTGTGGCAGGCAACTGTGGGGAGATAATGCAGCGACCACTACCACACACTGGAACTCATTTCATTTTTCCGAGGCTAGAAAAAAAAATTTTTAAGGAAGGAAAGGAAACGCAGAGTGTTGTTCAAAACCCCGGGAGGCGACGGAACAGTGAACAGGTCGGAAAACAACGAGCCCACCCGCCTGGCAGAGCAAACCCGCCTGTTTACATCCGGCTGCCTCGGAGCCGGATACCAGGCAATGGAGACAGATGGGGAACCTTACCAAATCTTAACACATGTGTGGTTCCTTGAGAATATCCAATCCACAGTAAGCAGAGCAGGAATTTAATGGTTCGCCTGAAGACTGGATTACTTAGAATCGGGAAAATAATCTTCATGGTGTTTCTGCGTCCACACGCGCGTCACCCACTTCCCCGATCTAGCGTTAGGCTCCCGGTTCGGGTAGAAATGAAGATGCTTCGAGTGGTGGCCGCAGACGCGATCAAGGCATGGTCACAGAGAGAGGAAGGAGTCTCTGCTTCCCAAACCCATTAGCAATCGCTGCATGTTCTCCACTCACTGCGCCAAGGAGCAACCTTCCACTGCAAGGGATGGTGGGACATCCATGTTAGTCGGGGAGCATCCGGGAGAAATCCAGCACGCACACCCACAATGTCCGGCCGCGCGAGCCTGGGGAAGCAAAGGAGCAGGGAAATCAATAGGAAATTCAGCCTTGGAAACCGCCTAGGAGTCACAGTTCCAGCACAAAAGGCGCTTTGCTCGCAAAGGTTTTGCCAGGCCCTATTCTACTGCACTGCTGCACAGCTTCTGACGTGAAGCCAGGATTAAGTGAGAAAAATTGAGATAGCTGCTTGCCTCTAAAGGCTCCCTGCCAGTGAGCTTCCCAATATCTATTATGCAACCGATCTGATCTCCTGCCTTGGTTGCAAGAAAGAAGTCATACTTATTTACGTGGAGAAAAGTCCTTTTATTTTCCATAAGAGTCTTTGCTAAGAGTGGTGTATGTAAGGGCACTTCTTACAATTAACTGAGGAATTTTAATAAATGACTGGCTAAGTCAAAATCACTTTGCCAAAGAGTTATTAAAAAAAAAAAAAGGAGAGGGGTGTAAGACAGAGGAATTTATTGCAAATGTAATACCAGTTTAGGTTGAAAGAAGGTCTTTATACTTTTAGTGTGTTGAACAAGAAAGAACATAGATTGGTGTACAATTGTAAAGGTGAAGATAGTTTTTACAAACTTGAGTGGGACGTTCCTTGATTACTACCCAGGAGTAGCGATAGATCTCTTCAAGTGGCCTGTTAGTAGTAAACCTGTTTAAGTAAAATAAGGGAGTCATATTTCCCTACCTGTTTTTAGGTCATCTAAAATAACGGGGAAAATCTATATATGGGGAAAAAGTGATGTTTGAATTAATGCAACAAATTCCAGAAGCTTCAATAATTTATTCTCAAATTTCTTCTCAGTTTGGCTTATGAATGTTTTTCTTTGAAAAGTAGAATATGGGATTGCAGATTGAGCAACAGTGAGAGTCACAGTTTTGTCTTAAGACGTCTTATTATATTTCTAATTTTCTGGTCAAAATATTTTGAGTCTCCAGGTAGTGACAGTATTGGCTTTTACAACTGGCAGTTTATCCAAAAAGGAAAATTCATAAATACATTTTTCTTTTAATATAAAACATATTTTATTGTTGGTAATGTTGTCCTACAGGCATATAGATAATAATATATAATCCTAATCTTTTACATTAGCAAGTAAAATTAAATGGATAGTAATAAATATATTACTACATATTAGTATCTCTAAGTGATCAAGCAAGATGAAAAGTGAAATACTGGATTGTATTTTTAATCTCTTTTTTTTCATAATCAACTAATAGAACATAGCTTAAACCTTATAAAAATATGAGATTCTACCTTATTTGAAGAATATCTTTCTAATAGGGAGGGATATGAATACTATTTTCTCCAAATAGCAAGAAAATATTGTAATGTTTTCATTCCACCATAATGATTTCTGTCAACATATTTTTTCCTAAGATATAAAAATGCTGATTTGAAAATAAACCTATATTTTACAAAGAGCATTTTTTTTAAAGATGGAAGCATAACTGCAGTGTCAAAAATAAGTATCATGAATGGCTAGCTCTGCAGTGTAGCGGGCAATTCAATAATTTGACTATTTGAGCACTTTAAAAGGAACACCTTGTGCTAAAAGCAAGGGTATCTAGCGACTCCTTCAGTCCATATTTAAAATATCTCTTGTAAGACATGTAGAGCCCAGCATGTTCTGTCTTGTATTTTGCTGTTTCATTTATAGCATTCTACTTATTTTTCTTTTTTGTTTTTGCAGAGACAAAAATGACTGCCAGGGCAACAATAAATATTCTTAGATTTTTTTCATCAATATAATTGATAAGTACTCCCTCCAAATAGCATATTCTTTTGTGAGTAATCAAAATACTGCAATTTTGCAGTGTAGTTGACATTTAATGGAACCTGCAAAAACAAAATGTACTGTAACTCCTTGTTCATGTATTCTGTTAACATAATGGCATTTGACATTCCAGTTGTAATTGACATTCCAGTTGTACAGTTGCTTAAAACTAGCATTCTAAGCTCATTATTGTGGGATTATTTATTGGATGTCTAGTTTAAAAAACTGAAAGATCACACTTCCAGATTCAGGAATTTCTCAAAGTAAATTAAACAGTTAAAAGTCTATCATAAATTGTTCTTCCTATTAATTGGTCCCCAAAGAACCAGTTTTGCACATATGCTAAATTAGGCTCATTTACATCCATCAACTGATCTGAAAGACTTTAACACCATAGACATCAACTCCACCTGTACCATTGAACTTCTGCAAGACAGAAGATGACCTTTCTTCAGGACCGCGGACAGCGCCCCCAGGCACTGATTTATTCTGGAGTAGTAGTACATTGAAAGTAGTACATTGAATGAGTAATGTGGTGCCATTTGAAGTGGCAATGTGAATATTCTTACTACACGGAATATGGGAATTTGGATTGTTGCATTGTTCATATTGTCAAGAGGACTATTTTGTCAACTCTACTGTGTGTATATTTCAGCGTGACTTGCTGCGATTGTTTGGCATCCTCAAGATGTGCCAATAATCATTCTTTTCCATGGCATACTACAAAAGTCATTTACATTAACTGTGAATTCCCTTGTGAACACTAAGCTGCTTGCTTCTAAGTATAAAAATTTCTTTAAAGATCACCAAAAATTCAGTATGCTGAGTAACATGCTGTCATTTCAGTGGCGAAAGACATTTCTAAACTGTACAATTAGTTATTGCTTTCAAATGCCCCACTTCAAGATTTCCATCTGTTATAAGGGTAATCATATTAATTCCAATTCTCTCTCATTAAACTACTTTGCTCACTCACTGGGCAGAACCAACAACAGAAACACTAAAATTACCTTCCCATTTTAGAAGAATTTAGTGGTGTAGAAGATGCCGTATAGTAAGGCAGTTGTGAATTATTACAAGGTTCTCCCCATTGCTGATACCATACAACACAGTTCTGGAGATTTATGAAGGACTGATAAAGTCATTCTGTAGGATCCACCTATCAAATTTGACTCTGATTAAAATTGTATCAGTTTTGTAATTTGTTCCTATCTTAAAAAAATACCACTACTTGGTATCAGGTAATCATATGTATTTAGTAACAATGAGATTTATATACTTCATTCCATGGTTTCATTTGCTTTTTTCTCATTTTAGCCATATGGCAACATTTATTTCTGAGAGCCAAAGCTCTGTAGGTTCCAAGGTCAAAGCCTAGATGACAAACTACAAATGAACACATATATGCGCACAGAGAGAAGCTGTGTTTAAAAGTGTCACACACACACACACACGACTAACATGAAGAGATATGTGATAAATAAGCAAAGATAAAATACATATCATGTTTATGTAAATCTTGTTCCAACAACAACAACAAAAGCCATTAGCTTTCTCTTTCACTGTATTTTTATATTTACTGACACTAATGACCTTTTATTCTTGGGCACTATTACTTGAGAAGCAATTTTAGTTTTCTATTCTCCCAGTGAAAATGAATCTTATTTTAGTTAGCTGCCACCTGCTGGGGCATGTACAAATGTGTAATAATCCTTACAGCACAGCGTTTAAAAAGACAATGCTTATACCTTTTGCAAGAATCAGAAAATAGATCAGCACAATCAGAATTTCAAAAGTGTTTCAAATGTTTTTCCATGTCATATCTATATTTAAATTTTTCACATGGAATTCTAAGGATTCCATTTGACTTGTCACCAAAGTCCTGCTGCTATGTGACATTTGAGAAACCTCATCTTGTAGTAACACCTGGCCTATTCTTCCATGAATATGGCCTGTTGTATTGCAGCTAAGCAAAAATAAACAGCCTGTTCATCCATGGCATTTGAGGTGCTGGACAATAAAGTCAGAGCTAATATCAGTTAAAACCACACTGTTGCATCGTTGCACTTCACTCTTCCTAACTATGAATGCTATATGATCTCTTGTGATTCCGGACACTCAGCAACCATTCCACCAACATTCTTCTGCATCGATGATTAATGATATTTAGAGTTTTAATTAATTTTTAGATGCTTAAAAGAATTTTATCTTAAGAAATTAAATTGGAATCGGTTTACATGCCATGGTATTTTTATTCAGCTTGTGCAATCTTCAGTGGGATTCAATAGAACAAAACAACAGGTAAGACTTCTAGACATCAATTATATCTCTAGCATTTTCCTTCTATGTGCTTCATTTTATTTACTTGTTTACTAAGTTCCTAAGGCCACTGAAAGCTGCCTTACTGGTTACAGGAATGTGTTCCACAAAAAGTTATAAGGTAATGAACTTAGACAAATCGAGATTGAAATATTATTGCCTATCTTCCAGCAATTAAAGTCTGAGCTAATTAAGATTCAAATGAATCAATCATCTCTTATGCAATGAAAGTAATCATTAATCCACAAGATTATTTCTAATAACTGCACAATGAAGAAAGACAGAGGAAAGCTGTGTGTTATCAAAAAAAGAGAGTAGTAGTGGGTTATCTAATATCCCATATTCTCTAAATTGGAAATAATTATCTAAGAAGAATCACATAGGTCATGTTGTTTGAAAAAGAACTCCTATCTCCACGAAGGTAAAAATGTCAGAGGATGGAGAGTCATTAAAAGTTCTTGACGTTTAGGATCCACCCTGGTGACACTATTCCCTTTACCTTAACGGGACGCCCTTAGAGTTCTTTCAGACGCTCGCAATATTGGCATCGGTTTAAATGAATGTCTGTACTCCCAGCCCATAACCAAGGAGCAGGGTTAACAGGAGAATGGGCGGATAGAAATAAGGCTGGGGAGTTCGTCAAAAAGGCAAGGCAGACACATAGCACCTTGCTGTCTCTCTTCGCCTCGCGTGAGTCCCAGTAGCTGAGGACACTTTCTGGCACGTCTACTTATTAAATTATTGTATGTGGAGAACGCGAGTGCCCGCAGCCAAGCCAGTTGCATCCTTGACGGGAATTGGCTGATGCGAGTGGGACAAAGCCACTCGCAGCGAATGGGTCCAGCCGGTGGCCCGAGCGCACCAGTCTCCGCCGCGCTGCTCTTTGCCTTCTTGCTCTCCAGGTGGAAAATGCCCCGCGCCCACCCCCGGTTCCTTCAGTCTTCGTGGGAACATACACCTAGGGAGGCAGCCCGCAATGGAGCCCACTGGGGGCCGGTGTGTGTGTGCCTCGTAGGGGGTTGGGGGTAGAGGGTGATAGTTGAGGGGAGTCCTTACCTTTCGCTGGGGGTAGGTGGGCGGGGAGGGGGAGGGGTGGTCCTCTGGGAGGAGCAGCCGGAGGAGGTCGGGCGGGAAGTCCCGGCTCCCGGACAGAGCAGCGCAGCCGCCGGCGCCGAGTCCGAGTGACGGCGGCGGCGGAGACGGAGACCGCGGAGCCGCGGCGGCAGCGGCTGAGACAGACACGCCTCCTGGCGGAGGTTCCTAGCCTCCTGCTTTAAAGGCGCCGCGCTCCTTTACCCGCGGCCCCTGCACGCTACGGGCGGCGGTGGCCACCAGGGAGCAGCGCTTGCCCCGACCAAAGAAGTTAAAGTGCGAAAATTCTCTAATAGCCTCCAGACTTAGACTTTATCAACCCCCGGGACTGACACTTGCTCCCCTGCTCACAACCGCACCTCCTCTGGGATGAGGGGGCACCAGCACCTTGATGCTCGGTTGGGGAGTAATGCAAATCGCCAAGGAATTCGTCCGACTCTGGCTGGTGACAACATGTATAAGGAGCTCGAGCACGTTTGATTCTGTCTGGGTGGTAGCTTTTTTACCTCTCAGAAACCATAGCAACGAAACTTCTCTGCTGCCAGGATTTGGGGGAGCAGCTGATAGTTTCCAAAGTGGCCCCTTAGCTCAACCATTTCTCTTTTGAGATCTGAGAGAAAGATCTTAAACTTAGCCTAACCCCACCTCCACCTTCAGAGCATAGGACCAATATGCCCTCAGCCCCCACACTGCAAATACCCCCTTAGACGCCTCTTTCCTGACTCCCTTGCTGAAAACAAAATAATAATAATAATAATAATAATAATAATTTTCCCGAGTGGCAAAGGGGTCAGTGAGTAGTCTTTATTTTGTCTGGAGTCTTAATATCAGATGCCTCATTTCTCCCTGCTCCCAGAACTCTCAAACAAAGCAAATCTTAGAAAGAACTTGGGTTTGAGATCTGTTGGGCGCTGAACCTAAGTCTCAGACTCAAAATAGCTGGGGGAGCTGTTCGGGCCTGAAGACGGTCAGGCTAAATTCTCTAAGTTTCCTAAAGAACTTTTTAACAGACTGGAGGTGAGGAGGAGCACCTGGTCCCTGAATTTTCCCAAAACTGGATTTCCAGAGAGCAGCCGCACCCGCAAGGGAGGCGAGCACACCAGACTCACCCTGCTTCTTAGTTAAAAAAAAAAAAAAAAAAAAACCGATTAGCTTCTGCAAACAATCCCGGATTTCTGCTCCTCTGGGTCGAAAAGTCAACATCTATTCAATATCGTTGCTATTTTATCCTGGGCCCTACAATATTAACTAGAGCAGAGATTTAGCAGTTGCCCCCAGAGGAAGTTGGCTAGCAGCCATTCTCTAGGTTTAAGTGAGGCTGAGCAGGAAATGGGTGGACTGGGCCTGGCAGACAATTTTCAAATGGGTTGTACAAAGAAAGTGCCAGTTGAGATTCCCATGATTGCCGAGTCCTAAAGCAGCCCTGATGCCCAATAGCATTACAATCTCTAAAACAGAAGGTCTGGAAGTAAAAAGATTATGTGCCTCCCACCCCAGGAATCAGTTGTCTCAATTGGAGTCAAGCATTTGTCTCTTAGTTACTCCTTTCCTTGTAGCCCTGGTAGAGTTAAAGCAGAGTCTGAACCTATCAGTCTCTAGGACTAGAGCCTGACTTGCTAGCCCAGCCATGAAACACAGAAACTCAGTACTACTAAATCCTAGTCCAATCTCATGAAAAAACTGTATCACACAAGCTCTGTGCTCTCCAGTGCCCCCTACATGCTTTTTTTTTTTTTTTTCATTTACCCAATTAGAGGAGACTGAAATTTACAGAGATTAGAGATGATTGAGTGGCAATAGCTAGTCGTTAGTCCTTTAAAGATCCCCCCCAGGGTGGCTGGGAGGCTCCCTTAATTAAGTCAACAGCAGCCTTGTTGTACCCAGTAAATAAATAGTCAATGAGTCCATTGTGTCTCCAGGAGCAGGCAGCACAGACCCGTGACTGCCTCTGAGCGCCTGGGCTCCAGCTGCTGTGACCTGCAGCCTAATGGACCCTGGAGGCACAGCTAGGTTTGGGCTAGGCCTGGAAAAAATAGCCCACTCAGCCCCTCTCTCCCACAGGAGTAATGAAGACAACTTGTCTATTGGCCAAAGACACTCTCCTTGTCATCATACAAGCAGGCCTCCCCATTTTGAGGGAAGGAGGAGCAAAATGTTGAACACAGAGTAGATTCCAGCGTGAATACCTGGAAGAAGACATCAGGCTTTGTTTTGTTGTGACTCTGAGTCTGTAGAATAGGGAGTGTGTCTCTTTTGAGTTGAAGTATTCAGCATAGAGTTTGGCAAGCAGGCACTGAATGAGAGAATGAGCGGGTTACTGGATCAACATTTCACCTTACAAACTGTTCCCCCCCCTCCCCAGCCTCTGCCACAATGTATCCCAGGAAGGAGAAGTTTCACAACACAGCTTCCTCTTAAGTGCTATGTCTGTTCTTAGAACATAGCCATGGATTTATTTTCCAGAGCGAACAGGACACACATATAAAGAGAGAAATAACAGGCTCTAGCAAGCACTTGAGGGCCAAGTAGACAGAGCTGGGAGAAGAGTGGAACAAATCGAAATTATGCAAAATTATGTGACTATTCATTTCCTCAATAACAAAATGTTATCCAAATTCTAAAGAGAAAAGTGGACTAACAAGGGTACATTAGACTAAGCACAATCATTTAACCCTTCAAAATAAAATTCCCCAATACTATAAAAAGATATTTGCCTTAATTTATGTCAGGATTTTTGAGGCTAAACATTAAAGAATCAAACTCCAATTCTCTTGGGGTAAGTAGTGAAGTTTTTCCTTCTTCATTCCCAGTCATCTTTAAAACTTCATTTTCCATCTTCAAGAGTTCACTGAGTGACTCACTTCAATCAGAGTTTCAGACAGGAACACCTGTCTATTGTCCCTTTCTTTCCTTTCAAAGTGCTCCTAGAACTTAGCAGTTCTGAGATTCTGAATCCTGAGGACCAAGAAGGGATAAATCTGAGTTCCCAAGTTTACTATTAGGGCTTGTTTATTTGGTTTTGATCTAGTTTGTCTTAATTGAATGTAGATCAGAAAGTATTGTCTTGGATTATCTGATGCAATGACTTTATTTTGCAGATGATAAAACCAAACTTTGAAGAGTAGCCACTTGTTCACAGTGTGGTAGAACTGCCTCTACCTCTGCAGAGCAGCAGCAAGCTTTCTCCTGTCAGCTTCTCCAAAACTTAGAATTATATGAAGTTGGACTAAAAGAGACTCTACGGACATCTACTCCATTTCAGGGTTACTGATCTTTCTCTCACCTAGGGGAAAATGGATATATGCAAATGTGGCCTCAAAAATTTATATGCCAAAATAGAAGATGCATATGCCCCCTGCAGCCCATTTTGGACTGATGAGGAGTGCCTAGGTTTCAAATTAAGAAAGGTCCATCAAGTCCAACATCATTTTACAAATGACAAAATCTAGACCAAAAAAAAAAAAATGAAAAAAAAATAAAAAAAGGAATCTTATTGACTTACAGTGTGGGTTAAGGACATTTTCAGAATTGGGAACCAGGTACCCTAATTCCTACCTGTCCTTACTGACTTTTTAATTCTATTGGGCATAAATCACACTAGTGTGTCAACAACTGTTAACAACATAAGGAATTTCTCTCTCATAATAATTAATATTTACCTTGAAGAATGAAATATATTACTTATTTTTGAAACTTCTCAATATGTTTATTGAGTAGATGCTCTCTTTTAGGCACTGCGCTAGTACTAGCAAAATAACAAGGGACATAATAAACAAAACCCCTGCCTTCAATGAGTTTTCAATTTAGTGGCAGGAAGAAAGACAGTAAATAAATATACAAGTAAATGTCAAATGGTGAGGAGTGTTAAAGAGACCAACAAAGCAGAACGAGAAGAACAGGAATGTTGGGAAGACTTGAACAGGGAAACGTATTATTTTAACTGATAGTCCAGTATCTCCCTGATTAGTCTGCATTTGAGTAAAAATCTGAAGGGAGAAGAGGTCCATATGTATATCTGAAGAAGAGTTTCAGGCAGAGGAAATAGCAGGTGTAAAGATCCTATGGTTACAACAAGTATAAAACATCCAAGAGTGAGCAAAGGAGCCAATTCCCAAAGATACGACAGGAGATTAGTAGAAAATCTAGTCAGAAAAGAACATAGGGTCATGTCTTAGAGACTTTTGGATTTTTCTGTGAAGGCAGCACAGAAGCCAAGGGGGAGTTTTCACCACAGCAGAAGTACAACCTGACACAAATGTAAGAGGACATCTCTGGCTGCTCTATGAAGATAGATTGACTTTCTAAAGGCTAGGGTTGAAGCAAGGTAAGGATGGCTATAATAATCCAGATAAGAGGAAATTATGAACATGGGGCATGGGGATGGCAAAATGTGCTCAGCTTCTAGAAGTATGTTTAAGTAAAGCTGAAAGAATTTCGTGATGTATCAAATAAGAAATGACTCCAAGGTTTTAGGTCTGAGTAACTAGGGAATGGAGTTGTTACTTACTGAGATCGGGAAGACTATAGAAGGAGCAGGTTTGGAGAATATTGGATAAATAATGAGTAAGGATTTGGATAGATTAGGATTTTGACGTACATTAGACATCCAGGAAGAAATGCTAAATAGCCAGTTGTATACAGTAGGTCCAGAGTTCAGAGACGAGTCATTTGTAAGTCATCACATCATGAAATTATGAGACGGATGATATAATTTAGAGAATAACGTAGACAGAGAAATGAGGAGTTCTCAAGATTGAGCAGACATTCCAAAATATAGACACTGAAGAAATAAGAAGGGAACAGCAAAGGAAATAGAAAAGTAGCAGCCACTGAGATTTAAAAAAAATAATGATAAAGGTTTCTATAAATCCAGTGAACAAAGTATTCCCACAAATAAGTAATCTTGTGGCTAAATGCTACTAATAGGTGAGCTAAGTAACACTAAGAATTGGCCATTTGACTGAATGTGGAAGCCACAGTGGAAGCCACTGCTGACCTTGATGAGTATAATTTTGGAGTAGTAGTAGGGATTAAACCAAACCTAAAATAAGTTCAAAGAGAATAGGAGGAGAGCAATTGAAGATGGAGAATAAAACCGGTTTTTTTCCAAAAAAAATGTTACTCTTTAGTGTAAAGGAGAAATAGGGCAGTATCTGGAGAACAAAGTGGAGTCAAGGAATTTTTATTTTAAACAGATGCCAGTACAGAATGTTAGTAGTCTGATGGGAATGGCAGTGAGATGAACTGACATTAAAGAACAGATGCATGTATATCCCTAACTACTCAAGAGAGGATGGTATCTATTGTACAAGTAGAGGAGTTAGCATCAAATAGAAAATCCAGTTAATTCAAGTAATAGGAGAGGAAACAGAGTAGGTAGTATAGATATAAATTAGTTTGTAAGTGTGATGTTGGAAATCTACTTTTCCTATGTGAGTAAAAAATCCCATGCCTTGCTCCATAGACAACTTCTTTACCATTCTCTGGCTCCACCATCCTAATTTCCATGGAGATGCCTCTTTGTCTAATCCAACTATACCTAAAATCTTAAGTACTTCAGGAAAGGATGGATAAGGTTGGGGAAGAATAAGAATTGGAACATGATGTGAGAGCCTCTTCTTGTTCTTTGCATTTTATTTTTATGAAATGAAAATAAAAATATAAGCTAAAGTTTTTTTTTTTTTCTTGGAAGAATGTGCTAGATGTTTAAGGAGAATAGAAAAATAGTGAAAGAGTAATGAAAAGTAATTGGATACCTGGCCAACACTCAGGGTCACTTGAAGTTAATTGTCAAGAATTTAACCAGTATGTATGGTTTTGTGTTTTGTTTTTTTAGCTAAATTTATTGCATGAGGGCAGATATGAAATAAGTGAAAAGTTGCATTAAGCAGAGTTAATGTTTTGCCAGACAAGTGTGATGAAGAGATACGGGAATATAGGATTTAATATCAACGCAAGGACATGCTTATACTGATGGGCCTTGGTATCCGAGTTAGTTAAAGAGAGAAATGAAGATATAAGAAGCAAAGCATAGTGGGAAAAGCTGTTAGAATCAATAAGATCACTCTTTGATAGGTTTAATATTGTTGGGGTAGTGGAGAGAGTAAATGAGTTGGAAAGGTAGGAGGTAATGGTTTGAGAATTGTAGGTGTACCTAAATTTAAGATGAGAGAAAGGTTGCAGAGCTTAATGACAATATTATCTACAACTTCATTCGTAGATAGTCACTAGCCTAGCCACATGTCGCTACTTAAACTTAAGTCTTAATTAATTAAAATTCAAATCCAGTTCCTCAGACTCACTAGTTGTTTCTCTAATGATCAGTAACCACACAGGGCTAATGGCCACCATATTGGACAGAGCAGATATGAAATAGTTCTACTATCACAAAGTTCTATAGGACAGTGTTGGAGAGGATGAGTGACTGAAACAGTTGAAAAGATAGTTGGAGAAATGAAGGTCAAGGAAGAGAGGCCAAAGTATTAGAAGTATCACTATATGGATATTGAATCATAAATAATGATTACAGAACGTTTTTAGTGAAAATGAAGTGAGAAGCCAATATCTTCAAGGAATAGTCTAGAGTGATAACAGACAGAAAGTAGTGTTAACAAATGGCTGTTATGATGGCATAAACTTTAAAGTTCAGGGGTTTCAGGAAGGAAGGTTTCAGCAAAAGGACTTATTTCAACATCGGGCCCAATGGCAGTAATGGTGAGAAAGCCATCACATTAGTTGTTTGCCGTTCTCTGAGAGGAACTGAGAGAAACTGGTGATGGACAAAGACTTCCAAGGAAGACAGAAGAAGGGTTTTGGATTTGGTGGCGTACATAGAAATCTGAAGTTGACCAATGATATAGAATCACTTGGAAACGACAATCTTCACGTAAGAACTGATATGAATAGGAATGAATGGAAAATTGGGGTAATGCATGAAGGTCTCCAACATATATTGTGGTGTGGAGATTGTGTTATTTGTGGGGTGGTTGAGTGCATTGTTCTGGAACCAACTTTTTTTTTAATCTTTGACTATGAATATGTGGGTCAAGGAAGGTCATTGTTGCCAGATATCATGGCCCTTGAGGCTTTTGCTTGCTGTTTTTCATAGAAAAGATGTCTATCCATTCCTGGGGGAGAGAAGGGTGACAGGGATAGATCTGAGCGCCTCCTTCAATACATTTTCACCATCTTATCATCAGGCACCTAAAATATATAATTGGCACTCTTTACCTTGGATTACACCATATCTTGACTCAATAAGTCATGAGACCTCCACCACCTGGTATGTCTAAATGGCTTGTTTCTGTGGTCAATTCATTGCTTCAGGTGTAAACCATTTTTTAAAATTTATTTTATTGAAGTATCATTGGTTTACATCCTTGTTATTGTTTTGGAAATATAAGACCTCTCCCATCAGGTGTACTCACCATAGCACACTCACCATAGTTCTCCACAATTGTCCATTGTGCTCTCTCCCCAATCTGTTCTCATCTCCCCAACTTTCCCTTGAATGCCTCAATTCTGTGATTCAATTTTCAAGGGTTGGTTTTAAAGTTTGTCTTAGTGTGACCCTTTGCTTGGTTTTCTATATCCCTTCTTTTGTAACCTTTATCCACTCAGCATTTTCCATATTTATTGCATCTAAACATTGTAACTGTCAAAAGTTGCTCATTTAATCACTTCACTTTTGCCAAGATTCCTGAAATAGTACCAAGACCTATTCTCTCCTCAAGTATTCTCCTTTGATGACACAAATCTTTGGGAGTTCCAAAGATTCTCACTCACCTTTCCTACCAGCATAAATTTTAGATTCCTAAGGTATCTAGCAATACCTTAGGTATACCTAGGTATCTTGGACTCTGTCCTCTCATCTACCCCACTACTGCTGCCCCTTCCCTTACTAATCTCTAAATCTCTAAGTCCTACTTTAGCTGCTAATTTATTTTTTAGCAATTATTTATTGAATGCTTACTATATTTCAGGGACTGAATAAAGCAATTAAGAAAAATGTAAACAATACAACTTGTATGATATTTCTAAAGACATGTGCTAACTTTTGTTAGTTAAACTATGTGATATCTCTGCTCTTCCTATTTAGAGAGCACTGATAAAGGCAAAATGTTTTGGCAAGGTGCATAAAACTGAGAGTTGTTTGAGAAGTACATTGTATCAGAAAATATTCCTTGCTGGACTCACTACTGCACTCCTAACAGACAAGGAAAGAAGCCAAATAAAATTAATAAAAATCATTAAGAGTATGAAAAATTGGAAAAGGATTTTTATTTTGGATGTGATAAGGGGGTAGAAGTACCTGTTTTTTCAAAGCATGGGACCTAATTTCCCAGATCATGAGGGATCTGCCAAATATAAATCTTCAGGACCTTTCCCACCTACTTTTGATCTCTGCTCTTTTTCTAAAACTTAATGCAGGTTGTAGCCATAGGAAACTATTCTTTATACATGTCTTATTTTATTCTATGAACACTTTCACATAAAATACCACATTTAATTCTTTGAATAGTCTTCCAAACTGTATCACTCTTATCTTACAGATGATAAAACTAAAACATAGAAAGGTCATATAACTTACCTGTGGAGCTTGCAAAGGCAAAATTAGGATTCAAAATATTGTACCTTATTTTTTTCTGGCTGGTACATAAGAAGAAGCTCATAGGATAAAGTAGAATTTGCCCCAGCTCGCTAGCTTTTATTCCAAAGTGTTTCAATATGGTTTCTAAGTTATGAGGGATAAACCCCTAGAGAATAAACTGAAATATGGAGATTGGAGAACATGGAAAATCTTGGGTTGAACGGATTTTCTCCTTTAGCAATCCCTGAGAAAAGGATTTGCTGAGAAGCAGATACCTCTCACAGGGGAAACCAGCTTAAAAGCAAACAGAGGACTCTTCCTCTCAGCTTTTATCAAAATCCAAGGAAAACCCCAGAACTTGACCTGATCCCTTAAAAGAATTCTCAACAGAACATAAAGAATATCCTTTGTGAAGAGCTTAATTCTTACAGTAAATGAGAACTAAAGCAAAAACATTTATGGTAATAACTCTTTATCCATGATGATAATACCTGCTGAGTTATTCCTTCTATGGGAGAACCTATGCCTGCCAGCTATGAACTAATTTTCCAATTATATAAGTGTCTAGAAACTTCCAAAATGGGAAAAGAAGATGTGATCTAAGAATATATAGGGTTCATGGTTTTTTTTTTTTTCATTGATAGTTAATTTGTATATGACACAGGATTTAAGCAATCTTTGTAAACTGGTTTAGACTGTCAAATAGGAGTTTATATTCATTTTTCATTCAGCAGCAAAACATTCTGATTGATTCATCTCATCATCAAATAAGTTGCTAGATAGAAAATTAAGTCTGTTTCCTTAATGCATCCTGCCTGGAGAGGTCATCTGTGTTATAGAGAGCTGTTATGAAGAACCCTTAGGAACTAACCTGGGTGTTGGTAGATTTTCCTTCCCTACTTTAATGTACTGATTCTAATTAACAATGTTTTCAAGTCTCTTACTGCCAGTTATCCCAGTTCCAAGGGATGATATTCATTAAAGGTATGGATACTACTGACTGACCACTGACTTTTTGCTTCCCTCCTACCAAAGGATTATGGAGGGTGTAGAATCAGAGTTGCCATGGCCTTGTTTGGGCATGCACTGTTGGAGAGCACACAACAGAGGTAAGAGAACTCAATTATGGTTTTTGATTCTGCATATTAATGGGTGAAGCAATAAGTTTAAAATGAAAAGGAAAGAACAGAGAGGAGTTGAGAATCAAAATATAGGCTCATACTCTCCATAGCAGTGGAAAATGTGAGAAATGAAAAATAAACTTTTATTTTGAAATCTGTTGTCTCAACAAACTTTTAAAATGTAACTGTCTCCACCTGCTTCCAGATTAGTGTCCCTTTGTAAATGCATATTAAGTAAAGAGATGAACAATAGCGATGCATCACTTAACTACATCAATATTTCATACAGCTTATCATGTAAAAATCAGAAACAAACTTAGCCTTCTCTGTGGACTGAAGAGACTAAGGGCCTGTTGGCCACAATTTCTCTTATAAATAGAGTTATCCAACCAAGACTTATTTACAAACTGGAAATGTGGTCAAACACACTGAACCTGAGGTTTTATTTGCTCTTCTAGGATGTTATTTAGTGTTATTTCCACAAAACTAGATATATATAGAATTAGGGAGGGAGAAAGAACACAATCTGTGATATGGAAACAAGTGATAATTGATAATTAGGAATTGTTATCCTGGTGGAAAAAATGGAAGGAACGGTAATTTCTATATTTTTTCAATAGTCACTCATAAGGTAAGACATAGGTTTTATATTTATATCATGTCATTATCTCTAGCACTATAAAATAAATTACCTAGTAATCAAGATCTAATTGTTAGAAGCCAGAATTATTGAAATTGGTCTCAGCTGTAAGGGGGAGGAGAATCTAGGATTTTAAAATCTTTTTCACTTTATTTTTCCTCATTCTAAAGATAGTTTATAAATGTAAAGGTCAAAACAATTTTGTAACATTGCAAAAACAACACTGAACTAAGAGTTTAGCCAATTCAACCTCTATTTAAATATAATGACTTGGGTAATTCAGTTAACGATAAGTTAAGATGAAGTCATATTAAATTAAGGTAGGTCCTAAGTCCAATATAACTGGTGTCCTTATAAGAAGAGGGACATTTAGATACAGACACACACAGAAGGAGGAACAGCTTGTGAAGATGGAGGCAGAGATAGGAATGATACATCTATAAACTACGGAACACCAAGGATTGTGTTCTCGAAGGCTCTGGAAGATAATCTATTTTCAACTTTCTCCTATAAAATCTAATAGGAGGGTAGAAAAGCAAAACTCATGTTACTTTTTTTGGAGTCCTTATACCCCTTTGAGGGTGGAAGAAGGAACAGATCTTTATTGAATCAACTGTTATATAAAGACACCCTGTTAGGTGCTTTGCATTTTTGATCTCATATAACACATAAAACAATTCTTCAAGGAAGTTATTTGAGGGGTCTGTGGATCCTTAGTCCACTTGGTAATTGTTGAGCATCTCTCTATTGGCTTCACATTCTTTTCATTCTACTGCTTTATAATGACTCTGATAACAAAAATTACCATTTTAAACAAAATGTTTTAGGTGAGATAGAAGACTTTCTCCTGACTGAGTATATACTTTGATAATATGCTTGGTTTAACATCAATACAATCAAAGAATCTTCAAAATAGTTTTCTCCAATTTTCTATAAAAGTGGTTTTATTCCAGAAGGACAACTCTGAAGCACTTTGAAAGTAAACTAATTTTCAGGGCTTTATCTCTGCATATTGTTGAAATGTCTTGTTTATATGTCAGTTTTCTTTATACTGTTTCATACAGACAACAAAAAACAGTGGTTATTCCCTCCCCCCCACCCCCCATTGAAATACCTTTTAAACAGAAAAGAATCCTAACTTCCAATTCCATTGACCCTATGTAAACTCTTCAAACTCAGAACTGATTTTAAGTTTGGCAGTTTCTATTGCCTGAAATATAAAGGTGAGGGAAATCTAAGATTAGAACTCTGAGTGTGGGAAAGGAAGATGTAATAGATAGAAAACCAGAGAAAACATGTGCCCCAGCGAACTTCCAATGCAAAAAATGAGTAATACTCACCTTGAGTAAAAGTATTTTTAGAGATTTAGGAATACTGATGAAAAAAATTCTAAGATTGTGGTGAAAGTCCTTTTGCATACTAATTTTAGTAATTTATAGACATCTAATATACTCCTTAATGTAGAATTGGAACATGTGATCTGAACAAAGAATAAAATAATTGAAATCAGAAACATTCCAGGAAATGTTAGTTATTTTTATAGAAGAATGCATGTTTCCTAATGAAATAAAAAAGAATATGTCATAATATGGGCATTTGCTACAAGTACATTATAATGTCTGTGTCTACTTCTTCACTTCCTCTATCTCCCTTAAGAGTACACAGACATACAGTGATTTTTCTCTTTGTCAAAGAAAGTGCTACAATTTCTAAAGCTGCCCATTGAGTGTTTCTGAGCCATAGCCAAGAGCTATTTCAAAATTAGGACAGATTCTTTTCTCCCCAGGGACAGACAGCATGATGCTTCCTCAGTCCTGCATTCTAAGTCTTTCTTCCCTCAGATCTTGTCCAATCCCTGTTGTAAAAAGGCATTTCTTCCACTATTAAAATGCTGACAGCAATCAAGGTGAGGGTGAGTCCATTTTTTATTCATTTCATGTTAAATTAAATCATCTGTAGTTCTGTAACAATGAGTTTAGCCATTTATTTAAGGAGAAACAAAAGAGATTTCAACCACTCCATTGGAAAAGAAACAACTACCAAATGTTCTCAGATGTGGGTCAAGAACAGGTCATTGTGAATGTAGTTGAACATAATTATGGCATATATTCATAATTCTTGGCATTGTCTCCTTTCTCATTAAAGACTGTGCAGAGAGATTACTTTAGATATCAACAGTTAAAATCATCTCATCTTCCTAACCCATCACTGTTTGCTAAAGCCTGCCTTCCCCCTCCATCTTTTTTGTATCAGCTATAGTAAAACAACAGTCCATTTTTGTTATTGTTGAAGATTTCTTCCAATATAGCACCTTTTTCTATTTTCATAGAACTTGAACAACCTGCAGATGAATTCTCACAACATCTCTTCAGACTTCCTACGTGGATTCAAACACAATATGCAATTATGTCATTTATATCAGTACAGAGAAACCAAGAAAGGTTAATGTTCCAAAGCTTTCAACTGAGATCTTTCTGCATCATACCATTTTATTTCTCTGCAAAGAAAAAAAATATGCAGTTTTAGATGATGCTAAAAGAACTGAACCAAATAAGCCTACATCATATTAGTGATATTGAGTTAAGCCTCAGTTTTCAGATTCTCTCTAACTTGCTACAATATGAGCACTCGTGAAACTAACAACATTCTTCTCCAATATTTGGATTTAGGAGGAAGGGAGAGAATAAAAAGCAATATATTTTGCAAGTGAATCATTTGCTTTATAATGATTTATATAATCATTTGCTTTATAATAAAAATGTTAATTGATATTTCAAAAAATCTTAATAGCAATTCCATTTTGAAATGAAAATAAGAAAAAAATTCAATAATTTATCTCAATTGTTCAACTGTTTGTTAGTTTTGAGGAGTGTGTGTATGTGTGTGTATTTTATCAGATGCAAATGCTTAAGAATGGGAACAAGGAAGTGGCCATCAGAATCCCAAAAGAGCAGAGCAACAGTTTCAAATAACCCTACATAAGCAACATACAGAAGTTTCCAAGAGCCCCACACCATAAAATGCCTTTTCACTGTATGTCAAGTTTTGTCATAGTCCACCCAACTCTTACAGCTTGAAAAAAACAGGGAAGTCTCAGCTGCTGACCAGATCCAGCAAAAACCTGACTATGGAACATACGTAGGAGAGGTTGGTGACTCATTTCAATGTTAAGATCTCCTCTGGACAAGATTTGCCCTCTATTTTCTGAATATGTGTTACATGAAGAATCATGAGCTGTGACTTGCATGCACCACCCTGAACATATGGAGGAGTCTCCCCTCCTGATGTAATGCAGTCATCCTCCTTTCCCACAACTGTTGTATTGGTATATAAGTCGAAACCAGCCTTTTAGGGATCCTTTTGTATAAGGAGGCCTGGAGCTCTGTTTCTTGCTCTTTCAAATTTCAATAAATTCTTTCTTTTAACCAGTGCCTGTAGTTCCTCATTCTAGTCATAGTTTTGAGGTACTCAAGGGCCTTAGGTTTTATGAGGGGAGTAGGGTGCCAATTCATACAGGTTTCCCTAGACTTTCAGCCTGGAACCAGGCTTCTCAACTACCAACAGGCGAAATGGTGGCTATGGCGGCACTCATGTTGCCAAGCACCTGGATGTGACACTCCCTTTTCAGTCACAAGGCCACTGCAGATTTCTAAACCAATTCCAGCTTATTGTTTGGAACAGATTTCGGGTTAGAGGTTTAGAAAGGAATAAGTTCATAAACATTCCTATATTATTACTCTGCCTGTCAAGTGCCACACTAGGAATCCATAAAAGATAAATTGGCACAAGGGAAGGCCAAACCAATCTGTGGTTTGAGAAGTCAAGATGAGAGATGAATTAGTAAAAGAAGGAAGGCAGACAGACTTAGGTCCCACAAGCTGAGAATCTCAGCAGCAAAACCTGGGGCCACATAAACCTGGGGCCAAATCTAGGCACCAGGAGACTTAAAGCTAAGGGCAGAAATCTAGGCAATTAAAGATGGTAACATCTCCAGCACACACACACAAAAGAGCTAACCTACTCACAAGACATGGAAGAATCTTCAGTGTCTATTAGTAAGGGAAATAAGTCCACCTGCAAAGCTTCCTTTTTTATGATCCCAATATTTCATTCTGGAAAATGAAAACAATGAATATTGTTAAAAAGGTAAGTGTTTTCCAGGGTTAGGTGGAAGGGAGGGATGAATGTGTGGAGCATATAGGATTTTCATGGCAACAAAACTATTCTGTACTATACAAAAATGTTGGCTACATATCATTATATATTTCCTGAACCATTCTTTGTAAAATATACATTTATAAATAGAATGTATAACATCAAAAGAGAACCCTAATGCAAATTGTGAACTTTTGGTGATAGTAATTGTTAATGAAATTCATCCATCATAACAAATGCACCACTCTAGTACAGGATATAAACAGTGGGTAAGATTGTATATGGGGTGGTGGGGTCAGGAGATCTATGGGGGGTCAGGGAATCTGATTTATTTTTCTGTGAATCTAAGATTTTTCCAACAAATAAAGCCTTTTTAAAAAAATGGCAGCATCAAGTTCCGAGCAGAATTAGCAGCAAGACTGCTGTCAGCATGGACCCAGAATATCATACAAAAAGTATTCCAAACATGCCTTGATGTCCCAACCTTAGGAAAAGAAAAGATGGAGCCTAGAAGTAAATGATGCTAAAGATGGAATTGTAGCCTCCCAAACTTCATGTTTTGAAGCATTAAATGCAAAATGCTGGCATTTGGAGAATGGATCTTTAGGAGATAAGTAGGTCTATATAAAATCATGAGTTCTTCATGATGAGACTGGTGATTTTTTAAGAAGAGACACCAGAATGTCCCCTGCATTCTTTCTCTCCCTTCCTCCTCTAGAAAGCTAGGAAGAGAGCCCTAAAGTTTGCATGTGATAGATGTTGACTATACTCATCAATCCTTGCCTTTCTGTCTTTCTTCCATAGTCAGAGGGTTTTAAGTCTTCTACTAGGTGCAAAAGAATTTGCTCAAGGTAAAAGGTATTTAGATACTTACATTTCATCTTGCTTTGTGAAAGAGAAGTCTATTACACTGAATTACTACCTACTCTTTAATGTAAAGGATGTGAAAATTCCTGCAGAATATAAACAATAAGGAAGTAAATGAACCCAGACCTTATAAAGAATCAGTGATGAAGATTGTCATTTCTCTTCCCGAATGTGTGGTCAGGAACTGGGAATGGGGTTTGGGATCCAGATCCTGCCTCTAGGAAGCAAGCCATAGGCACAAAGAAATGTAATCACTCCCTGTGCTTTTCATAGTTGCAATAAGAAAATTAAACTGAAAATTATTGTAATGTGATGCCTAAGATGACAAAACAATAATAGATACTAAAAATGAACTCAATTTCAGTGAAACAACAATCTCAAAAAATCCATTAAAATAAAAAAAAAGTGAATTTGAGGAGCTGCTAGTAGAGAAGTAGGGAAATAACATTTAGAGCAAAGAAAGAAGCTAGGAATCATACTGACTCCTAGGTAAACCATTTTGGGAAGGTAATGTTACCAATGTGCTTCCCACAGCCTTTTTGGCTGCCACAGCTCCTCCCAACCTTACATTTACTCCTCTGCATAAAAGGAAGACTGTTCTGCATTTAATCTACAGAGTACTCTGCACTCCTAAGATAGTCTTTTCTAGAAGAAACTATTCTTCTCCAGTACTACAATTCATTCAAATGACAACATTTTGTAATGTATTAGCATCAACTATAGAGGTTCTACCAAGAGCAAGACATATCTCATTTAATAATTACAGTAAACTTCACAAGTGTCCTTTCTCTTTATAAATATCACTGACATTTCCTATACAGTCACAGAAATCAAAACCACATATTGAGAGTACTTTAGTAAGATCATGAGACTTAAAAAACATTTCTGCATGTATTAATTACTATAGATTATGACCCACGACTTCCATCCATTTCATCCTCTTTCCATTAATTAGATGTTGCTGGCTTGAAAAGCAGGGAGTATGTTCCTTCCATGCAACTACTTTTATAGCAGTCAGCTTTTATAAATAATTTTTTCTGAGGATAAATGGAAGAAAGTACGCCAGATGGAGATGCAAACACTGAGACATGGCTGAATAAATAAAATCTAGAGTCCTCTGTGTTTTGGTCAACATAAACTCCAAGTTCTCACTTCATTTTGTCTTATTAGGCACTAGACTTCCAGGGGACAGTCAGGCTTATGTGGACTTGAGTTGTCACTGTGCTCAGGCTTGAGGGTATTCTAAGGTCTCTCCACAACCTCTTTTCCTTGTCCCCTGAGGAAAGAGTGCTACATCTGGCCCTGGATCTGCTTCACTTCAGTTCTGCAGCCATTTTGACCTGAAGAAATACCTCATTTTGACCTGACTCCAAAATATTCTTCATGTAAGCCATTCACATCAACTCTACAGAGACTTCGCCAACTGAAAGCCAGGACACTTACTTGCTGATTCCTCCCCTGTGGTGGTTCAGTATTACAGCAATTCCAGCATGACTCACTCCTTTCCACTTTCTTCATTCCTTTGAACCGCAACTACTACCCCCATTACTCTTTTAAGAGGAGCTCACCTTTTAATCAAGGTGAGCACAAGAAGCTGATCTTCTAAGCATTCAAAGGGTCTCAGTGTCTGCCAAGGCTGTCCAGGCAGAATTGCTGTTTCATGACTCTTCCAACCTGACTGAAGCTATCACACCTGCCAGGAGTGCTTTCCCAAGGTATAGAAATTTGGCAATTGTAATTGAGAAGTCCTAGTGTTTTACCCTAGGTTTCTATAATCCAAAACAAAGTAAAAACTTATTACATATAATAGATATAGATTTTTTTAAGTGGAGACAAGATGTTTGAACACATGTCCAAGCCACGTGTCTGCAGAAGCACAGTCTTCTTTACCTTTTTCTCTTCTATCCATTGTGCTCCCATCAACATGTCCAGTCACTGAAACGGATCCTCAGGCAGTTTATAGAAGTGCTGAATAAAATGCAAGCATAAGCTTCCCTCCCCAAATGATTACTGATTGACTCAAATGAACACGCTGGTGGTGAGGTGGGTGGGAGTGCTCCCAGTGCCAGCGGGGGCTGCTGCTCTCTTTCCATCACCACTTTACAAACTGCCTGACAAAGAAAGCAGGGCCAGCAGCAAGATTCATGGAATCACATCATCTACTGTCATTTACCTGCAGTCTTTTTCACTTTGTTCTCCTTAGTAAAACAGTGCACCAGTCTTTCAATAGCAAAGAATGTATTTTAAAACGAATAGTGGAAAGTATCCAAATTATAGAGGTTTCCTATCCTGCCTTTTCCTGTCTGCTTTGCAGCAAATTCTATAATGAAAAACTGTAAAGAAATAACTCTTTATTGCCCCCATCCCTTTCCAAATGAATTTGCAAATCTTCTGGTGTCAACGCCCATCAAAAAATTACAAGACTGAAAGCCTGCAAGGTATAACCCAAATTCACTCATTCTGCCTCCAATCACAAAAGCATAATACCCTTTTGCTTTTTAACAGAATATGACTTTGGTGTAGAAGTTCTTTATTTTGATACAAATCTCATTCTGCAAGAAAACATGAATAGTCGGTATTTCCTCATGTATCATGCTGTTCATCTACAATAACCAATTTATTCAAAGAGATTTATTACCTAACTCCAGCCCACTGCTTAACACTGACAAAGCTGATAAGAAATTCACTATATTTATGAAACTACAGCCTTTTGGTTAGGTAAAAAGGAAGTACATATAAAGACATGCAATGAGTATCTTCTTACATAACAGGAGATGGAATCAAGGGCGTTGAAACTGACAGAGCCACCTTAAGGCGTCAGTGCTGGCAAAACTGGCTGAGGGTCCCCTGGGCTTCCTCTTAGGAGCACATTAAGCAGAAACTGTATGTATGAAAATGTCAACTCCTTCATATCTTTGACAAGTATGTGTCAGTGTTAAGTTCCTATTAAATGCAAATTTGATCTTTTATAAAATCATGCTTAAAGCTAATATCACAGAGTGTCAATTAGACTGCTGAATGCTTTTAGGAGGTTGAATAATTTTGTTCATTTACAAGATACCTTGTGATATGTATAAAACAGACATTTTCATCAAGTTGAACTAATTATAACATACGCTAAATTCCATTTCCAGTATGTAAATAACATCATCCCAATATTTGTTTACTTACTTGTTTTCTTTTTCCTCTAAAGAATTCTGGTTTCTAAGATCAATTGTAAATTTGTTCATTGTGCAGTAATGCTTTACTTACCAGACACAAGAAATGAGGTATTTGGGAAAAGGAAGGATTGCAGACCCTTTAACATATGTTCAGGACTTAAAAAATTTCCAACCGTAACAACATAATCTTACAAATACATTATACATATTTCAATTACTCAAAGAATATATATTATTTCAATCAGGTTTTAATTTGTTTCCTTCACGCCACAAAATATGCAAGACAGGTATTTTTACTGAACAGATATTAAAGAAAAAAGAAAGCTAATTGTAGCTAAAGACTTTTTCAGCTTCTCTTATAAATGGAGACTTAATATTGGAATCTGGGTCTTCACAGTGCACAAAAAAAATGCTCTTTTTGTTATAAAGATTTTTTTGAAAATATACTTCATTCTTTTCTTTATAAAACAGAAGTTCTTAATATATTTATAAAAGTTTTTTAAGTTTTTTAAGTTTTTGATAAATCAAAAAATTTATGAACAATTGACAAATTGAATAATGCAGTAATAGTTTTACTATTTTCTGTTCTTCAGAGTGCGAAAGACTTCTTTCCCCAACACCATCTAATTCTAGAATGTTGTGCTGTTTTAATTGGTGAGCTTTTGTCTTTAACTGGCACTAAGATCCCAAAACAGTTAATGAATCCTGCAGAACTTAACTTGTCCTCACACTAAGTATTCTCAGAGTATTGCAGTGTTTAGCAGAGGTTGCTTTCTTTCCCTTTGGTTTTCTGAGGACACTCTCACCAGTGCTCAGGTAACAACAAGTCCTTGCACCACCATTTTAATGCCCGAAGGTAATTCCAGTATCATTTTTTCCTATTATCACAATTTTTCCCTGTCTCTGCCATCTTTGCTAGGATTTAAGTTACTACATTGAAAATCCAGGAACAGCATTCCTTCCTTCAGTTTGATGAACTAATTACATTGCATTTCTTATTACCATTTTTCTCTGTTCACATTTAGAATATATATATACACACATTAGTTTTACTGTTATAAATATTAATTATATACAGTTTTGAGCTCTGGATTTGTGATTGCTTAAACTGTTTTTTTTTTTAAAGATTTATTTATTTATACAGACAAGCTGGGGTACAGACCAGAGGTGTGGGGTGGCGAGAGGGTTCACCAGGGACAGAGCGGGGAGCAGAACAGGCAGATCAGAAATACACTGCTGAGGGGAGCAGCGGGTGAGGCAGGAGAGGTCTGCCGCACCATGTGGGGTTCTCCCCGGCTGGGCATAGAACTCGCATCTCTGCTGCCGACAGCTCCACAGCACAGCGCTTAACCACTGCACCACCAGGGAGGCCCATGATTGCTTAAACTGTTAACACAAACAACTGGAGAGCTTGCTTCTCTATAATAACAAATTATTTGGAATAGTTAATACAAAAATTTTTATTGAATCGATAAACTGATAGAAAATGATGACTCAGGTAAAGTCACTTAAAAGATTTTTTGGATCCCTTTTGTATCCGATATGGGGGTTGGAAAATAACTACAGTGAATTTGGGATAAAGGAATTTTATGGGTTAATAATCACCTGAATTAGGTCCTGAAGTTCTCCTCCTCTTTTTTTTTTTTGAATCCATGTATAAGATGATTCTCATAATCATGAACTACTTCCCATGTTTATTCCTAGTACATAAGCCATAAATCCCTCTCAATTTTCCTCCCATTGCAAATTAGCATATAAGAATGAAAATTAGTAAGAATGATATTATTCTAATAATAGGACTCTAAAATAAAATCTAAGTCCTTCCCAAATTTGGTACTCTATCTGCCACTAGGAACAAAGTAATCTCAAAACACATTATATAGATTTCGCTTTATCATCGTGTCAGAAATGGGAGTCCAAGTCTTTGTGCTGAAACTGTCTTGGGAGAGGTACAGCAACTTACAAAGATCACACAGTAAGTGGCAATAGTGCCAATGTTGGGATTTTAAACCTACTGATGTACAGAGCATAGCATGCTGTCTCACAATTAAAATGAAAGGCCATGAAGTATTTAAATACTGGAGAAGCAATGTAATAATTTCCAAACTGCATTATACTGTTGAAATAGAACATTATTTATCTTACTGTTGTAAGCCATAATTTTATTAGTGATAAGTTAACAGTCAATGGGAAATTTCTGGCAAATATCACCTAACAGAAAAAAAAATCCACAAAAGATTCTTAAGTGATTACTAGTAAGCACGTGCATTATCACAACATATTATCTCTATGTCCTATTGTTCTATCCTATTAGTGGGGGGAAAATGGTTCCAAGGAAATATTACCATAATAAACAATAAATATGTATGGATGCAAGATATAATTTTGATACCAAATAAAGTGGTTTCCAGTAAACATGTATGTACATGCCCAAAGTAGCAGGTAGAAAAGTAAAGTTGTCTTTATGCAATTAATTTCTATTTCTGGCTTAATTTCTTTTTAAATGAACTGGCCAATGGCCAAGGGATCAGATGAAACCCCTGCCTTTTAGAAACTTATAAAGTAGTGAACAACACTATTATTACTAACAGTAATCTGTGAACTAGCTAATGTACTTCCATGACATGGTTAAGAAGCTAATACCAATTTTTATCACAACCTATGACAAAGTAATCCAAGGAAAAATGTACAAAAGTACTGTAGGTCTGCCTAACAGACATTTATTTCTCATAGCTCTGGTGCCTTCTTGCTTGCTGTATTCTCACAGGAGAGAACGAGCAGTTTCTGGGTCTCTTCTTAAAAGGACCCTAATTCCCTCATATGGACTTCTACTCTAGTGACTTCATCTAAAAATTAATTACTTCAAAAAAACCTCACATAGCTAAAGCCCTCCTGACTACAAAGAAAGAAAACGGAGGAATTTCACGCCCTGATTTCAAACTATACTACAAGGCCATAATAATTAAAACAACATGGTACTGGAACAACAACAGACAGAAAGACCAATGGAACCAAATAGAACACCCAGAATTAAAGCCGCATATCTATGAACAACTAATCTTTGACAAAGGAGCAAAGAAAATGCAGTGGAACAAGGACAGTCTATTCAATAAATGGTGCTGGAAAAACTTGACAGCCACATGCAAAAAAATGAAGCTAGACTACTACCTTACACCCTGCACAAAAGTCAACTCAAAATGGATAAAAGACCTGGACGTAAGACCTGAAACCATAAAATTTATAGAAGAAAATATAGGCAAAAATCCACGTCATACATCTCAGCAAAATCTTGAAAAACACATCCCGAAAGCGAAGGAAGTGAAGGACAAGATAAACAGATGGGATTACATCAAAATAAAAAGCTTCTGTACAGCAAAAGAGACATTAACCAAAACTAACAGACACCCTACCAACTGGGAAAAGATCTTTGCACACAATACATCCGATAAAGGACTGATAACAAAAATTTACAAGGAACTCACACAACTCAACAAAAACAAAGCCA
>PVIJ01001512.1:0-18165 GCA_004024925.1 Scalopus aquaticus | reverse complement strand
CAGAGCTCAAAAGGCACTTTTCCAAAGAAGAAAAGCAAATAGCCAACAGGTACATGAAAAAATGTTCAACATCACTTATAATCAAGGAAATGCAAATCAAAACCACAATGAGATACCACTTCACACCTGTGAGGATGGCACACATTAAAAATATAGGCAACAACAAATGCTGGAAAGGATGTGGAGAAAAAGGAACTCTTCTACACTGTTGGCAGGAATGTAAACTGGTCCAACCACTACGGAAAGCTGTATGGCGATTCCTCAAACTGCTAAACATGGAGCTTCCATACGACCCGTCAATACCCCTTTTGGGAATCTACCCAAAGGACACAAAAACTAATCCAAAAGGATACATGCACCCGTATGTTCATTGCAGCACTGTTCACAATAGCAAAGGTATGGAAGCAACCCAGATGTCCAAAAATAGATGATTGGATCAAGAAGATGTGGTACATATATACAATGAAATACTATTCAGCATTCAAAGAAGATAACCACATGCAATTTGCAGCAACTTGGATGGAATTAGAGGGGATCATACTCAGTGAAATAAGCCAGAAAGAAAGAGAAAAATATCAAATGGTTTCACTTATAACAGGACTATAGGGAAATCAAATAGGAGAGAGACACTCAGCGGGTGGGGGAGAGGGGTCAGGGGGGAGGGGAGGATAAGGGCACAAAATGGAGTAGAAAAGGACACAAGGGACCAAGGAGATGGATCATGGGTGAATTGGTGGTGGGTTACCCAAGGGGAATACAAAATGTAAAAGACATAAATAACAATAAAAATATATTAAAAAATAAAAATTAAAATTAATTACTTCTCAAATATACTTCCTCCTCATACTATCTCATTGAGGGTGAGAACTGCAACACATGATACAAATATTTTGTCCATAATATGATCAAAATATTAGTTTTGTGATTTAATGGTATAAGTAAATTTGTATCATTGTCATAGTATTTTTAAAACTATATATTCATTCAAAAAACACTATTTAAAATTTAATGCACTATGGCTTGTTTTTCCTTAGAGGCGATTTTAATTCCATAAACCTACTGCAGATAAACTTTTTGTCAGATACAAACCCATCTATTTCATACATAGTTGGCTTATCTGCATTGATAAAATTATATTCCACATACTTTGGGGGGAATAAAAAGTCACATCCTACTCTTTGCCTGATCCTATACCACCTCTTCTATGCTATCAATACCTAATAGTCTTTCATGGGTGATGACTGTAGTTGTACATATGTTTGTATTCATATATATTCATATAGATTCATATATATTCTATCTATCATCATCAACATCATCATCATAAAACAAAATACACTTGACCTGAAACCATGCAGGCATCAAAATAGTGTTTAATACTGTCTTCTCTTTTAACATAGGATAGAAAGTCTCTTTTAAAATAGGATAGCCCAGTCTCTTTTTATAGTGCAGCAAACCAATAGACTACTGGAAAACAAACAGGGTAGATCAATGAAATTGGTGATTATCAATAAGGAATCTGTGGGGTTTTTTTGAACAAGGAACCTGAAAAAGAAAACCAACAAAATTTAGAATCACAGATGCCAGTGGTTAGTTGTTTTGTACCGTCACCTTGTAAAGAATAAACCATTTTTAGACAGTCATGTAAACATTTTCTCAGAAAGTAAAGTCAAAAAATCTTCAAAAAATATGTGAAGATGAATGGTTAAACAATTTTTGTAAAGGTTGGCAAATCAATTTTAGCAAGTTTTTTTTTCTCTCAATGTACATTAGGAAATTCAAAATGTGCTTAGTATAAACAGATTCAAATGCAGAATGACTTCAAGTCCCAAATGTGCAGCTAAAATATTTAATGCTACACAGTTCAAGTACTTTGAACTCATAATCATCAACAAACAATCATTAACCATCCATCTGAGAAAAATACAAGAAGAGAAAGAGAAAAACATCTAGGCCGTTCAATTTCTTAAAGATATGATTCTGTTATAGAAAGAGTTGAGAACAACTTGAGTGTGTTAAATAAGTGATAACAAAATTGAATCTCAATTAAATCATTTAGTTCTAAAGTTCAGTAGAATAGATTTTATTCTTTAAGTACTTGTTTATTTTATTATTATTTTTATTTTTGCATAGAAGAGCTGGGGTGTAGGCCAGAGGTACAGGGGGTGAGAGGATTCACCAGAGACAGAGTGAGGAACAGAACAGGTGGATTTACTGAAATACACCACTAAGGGGAGCAGCGGGTAAGATAGGAGAGGTCTGCTGTGCTATATGTGGGTTAGCTCCCACAACTCAGGTCATAGTGGTGATAGTGCTGAGACTTAACCCCTAGGCCTCCAGGTTTCCCATGTATTAATTTAATAGTCTATTGACTTACGCTAATCAGATCATGAAAAGAAAATTTAAAACCCAACTATTTTTCTACATAAATATGATAATTTAGTTATGTTTACATTGATTAATTTGAAGAATATTAGCCAAAGTGGAAATGTGAGCAAACAAGCTTCTATCTTAGAGAACTTCAAATCCCAAATTTAATATAAAAAACCAACACAGTCATGAAAATTGAGAGAGAGCAAATTTGAATTTTAGCAATTTTAAAGACATGAATTCTATAATTACTTTCAAATGTATACAGTAAGACTAAAGTATCAATTAATCCCATATTGATAGCACAGATTCTATTTTTAATTATCTGATTTATTTCATCTATATTGCATTTAAGTTCATAAATTATTAATGTGTATGTCTCAATATTTAAGATACTTTAATTTCAGAGTGGTTAAAACATTGCTCAAATCCAGATTTATTAATTATGTAAGAGGATATTTCTAAGCAAAACAGGACAAACTTAGCCTCTGCCCAGTCATCTACACCTAAAACTAATTTCAATTCCACGAATTGGTATTGATGTGGTTTTATTTTTAAGACTATGAACATCAAGAAAGTATTTTTATTTGTTTTGTTCACTACTAGTCTCCAGCACCTATAATAATGTTGTGCACATGATGGGGACTTAAAGTCTCTGTTGAATGAATAGTATTCCCACTTCTACTTCTGGAGAATGTCTGCTATTCTTTTCTCTGGAAGAGAAGCTTTTACAGAGAAGCTCTATAATTCGAACTTCCAGATTGTCTCGGTCTCAAAGTTCACATTTTCTTAAATAAGTGCATGCTATTATTTTTAGCAATAAGATTTTATTATATGATGTTGCTTTTAATCACACTGAATTGCAGGATCTTTTAGAATGTATAAAGACACTTGGGTATACTTAAGGAAAAGAAGCTTCTTGCTAAGCTTCCTCCTCAAGGAAGTTAACTGGCTAAGTGTAAATGTTCCAATTTATTCAGTGTAACCAGGAGACTGATGTGAGGTGGAAATTTTAAAATGTTCCAAAGGATTAGTATTCAAAATCCTAAGGATTACTAAATCCTTCTCTTAAGCACCCCCCCAACTTTATTTACTCAAACATTAGTAGAAATAAAATGTTTCAAAAGATGAAATAAGGAAAATCACAAAGATTAGAAAAAGTCACCTTTTTTAGCATATCCATTGACAGAAGTTAATAAGTATAACATTGCATGGAATTAATCTTCAAGGCAATATTTCAAAGCTCATATAAGAGAGCTCACATTGAACATTTTACTATCTATTACCCAGAAATAATCCATCATTTTTATTTCACAGAAACTATGTTTAGGGATGCTCTATGCACTCTGCAGCATGACTTGTAATTCTGGATCTGTTAGATGAAGCAAAGACCTAAAATATGTTGCAGGTATCTTTACACATTCTGCTTCCTTTTAATCTTTTTAAAACTCTATTTTTACTTATGTTTTAAAAATTCATGATTTTTTAAAAAAAAGTAAACACTAATAAAAACATAATAAAAAGTGTGAGCTAGAAACTGAAAATATTCAACCCCCAAAATCACTGATGATTACCAGGTAATGAACATATCTCCTATTTTCTTTTAACTGTGCACATACTGAAATGTGTGTTGTGTGCATAAGCAGATATATAAGTGTGCTTTTATAGAAATGTATTTATATTGGACTATATTGTGTCTTTTTATGCCTAACAACATATGCTAAAAATCTTACCATGCTAGTAGAAAATTTTCATTTTGTAAAAGAAGAACATATTTTGACTCTAACATAAAATACCTACTATCAGAAAGGTAGACATATAAATTTTTCCTTTTCTCTCTCTCTACCATAGGGACTATTATTGTGATTGATAATAAAGTATCTTTATTTCCGGGCCTCCCTGGTAGTGGAACAGGTTAAGTCTCAGCACTATGAAACTATCTGGAGCCACTGCAGCATGAGTTCGATCCCGGTGAGGGAGATTTCCACATGACACAGCAGACCTCTCCTGCCTCGCATGCTGCTCCCCTCAGCTGTGTACTCCAGTAGATCCACCTGTTCTGCTCCCCACTCTGTCTCTGGTGAATCTTCTCACCACCCCACAGCTGGCCTATGCCCCAGTTCTTGTATGCATAAATAAACAAATCTTTTTTTAAAAAGTATCTTTATTTCCTAGAAATTCTACAATTTGTTTTCATTTCTTCTTTGATTTGAGAACAGAGTTGAATAGGAGGAGAAGTAATTGTTTCATGGTTTTCTTTTTTAACTCATTTTGTTTTTGGTCTCTCTGCTATAGCTTTCTTACTACTTTTTGGCAAAAAATGTTATTTCTACTGCTTTCATTTCTAAAAATCTTTGGACTTATATTTGGAGTCAATATGAGAGTCATAAAAATTTTCATAGGTATATTTACACTTAATAATAAACCTGAATTTAGCATTTGAAATGTATTCAAAATATTTCTTTACTCTCTGAACTGTTAAGAATTACACAATAAGCTGAAATCATTACTTATCATTCACAGAATAATCTGAAATGACTACTTGGCTAAAATGCATTGATCTTATCAATGTAATCAAACCCATTCAAGTCAATCCAAATAGTACCAATTCTGTGCTAATTTCTGCACTAAATATGTAGTATAGAATCGTAAAGGACTCAACCTCTACCTCTCAGTGGACATGATTCAGCGAGTAAGAAATTTGAGGGAAATTAAAAAAAAAAATGAGGGGGTCACACACTAAGTCTGATGAGTAAACAGAGTTAGGAGAAATTAACTATGGGAGGAGAATCAATGAAGGCAATAAGAATCTACTTTCCTCTAATTCTTCAATATATAATGCTCAACACATCAGCCCACAGCTAAGACCAGAAAAGGCAAGGATTGTCATAATATATAAACTGGACCTCAAAATGTCATGAAGTCTTTACTATATGGCATGATTTGGATCATAAACCCAACGTTGGAAATATTTCATTATACACGTTCCAATGCAGATTATCTGGCAAGACTTACAAAACTGTTTTTCAGATGATAACAACCCCTTACCCTGCCTCAACCCACACAATTGAAAAAGATACGTCTTAAGGGAATTCATATTTGAAAGCATGAATCATTGAGGCCATACTGAAAACTAGTGAGATAAAGACCATCAAAAAAGAAAATAAGGCTTTATAAAACAAAGTGGGGCATTTCTCTTATTATTATAACATGCCACAGAACTCTAGGGATTATGGTGCTCAGGTGCAGAATAATGAGCCTTGATTTGGCAATGGAAAAATCTGTGAAGGGTCCAATAATGTGTTATGCCTTATTAATATAAGGCTTTTTACATTTATCCTGTGATTTTCACCCTTCATTATTCCAAAATGCTTTATTAACTGAAGCTACTCTCAATAAAATCCCACTATCAATTTTAAATTAAAATATAAAAAACAATTTTGTTTAAGGAAGGGGTTACAAAATGATGCCTAGAAGGAAGTTTCAGAAATATTTAAGTAGGGATAGCAAACCTTAGTACCATCACATTTTAAGTTCAGATCTATACAGTGTTCTTTATTTGCACTGAGAATAAAGACCAAGGGCAGGCCTGAGATGATGATTTAGGAGTAGATTTGGATATCCCTCTTGCTGCCTGAAAAGATCTTTGAGTGACAATCTCTGGAAGACCAGATAGATAATATACTGCCACAGGATACTTGCAGTGAGTAACTCTAATCTGTGTAATCACCTGCCCCTGAAAAGTATGATTTAATTTTTACCAGGTTCCTTCCTTTCCACCTAAGGTCTCCTTGACACTCCTAATAGAAGAAATATAGAAAGATAACAGAAATAAGTTATTTTTTTTCCTTTCCATGGACATGCTAGTAAAGATCTCCTGCCTGTTGTAGAAACACACATTCTATGAACTGAAGTTGTTCCCTATTCTAGGTTCCAGAATCAGAGTCAGAGCAACACACCAATGCTCTTGGTGGAGGGCATTGGACTGAATGTCCTGGACTGTAAGGGGCCTTTCCCAGGACTCAAGCAGCAGGCTCATCTCTAAGAGGCCGCTGGGAAGCTGCTGACCAGCAGTACCAGATTGAGTCCCTCTGCCTTAACCGGACAGTCATGATCACATCCACAACCTCTCTAGGTTTTAGAATAGAACTTAACACATGGGATACACTTTATACAAACTGTTATAATAAACAGTTAAAAACCAGGTTATAGGGCCTCCCTGGTGGTGCAAAGGGTTAACCACAGCGCTATGAGGCTATCTGCAGCCACTGCAGCGCGAGTTCGATACCCAGCCAGGGAGATTGCCACATGGCACAGGAGACCTCTCCTGCCTCGCCCGCTGTTCCCTTCAGCAGTGTACTTCAGTTAATCCACCTGTTCTGCTCCCCACTCAGTCTCTGATGAATCCTCTCATCATCCCACATCTTTACAAAAAAACAGAACAAACAAAAAAACCAAACCAGATTATACAAAGTATGATTGGATTCAAAATGCTAAACTTCAATCAAAAAAAAAAATCAAACTAACAAAATACTACTTTATAAATTTACATAATTTAAAGCATTTTAGCATATTCATTTCTCTTACTATTATGATGGGAGCATTTTCTCCTGTCATTAATATTTTCAAAAATGGTTTTAATGGTTTTATTATAGTTTCTCATATAAAGATATATTATGATATATTTAAGTTTCCCTATTTAAGACAGAGACTGATTCCAATCTTTACTGGTTGAAAAATGCTAGAATGAATATCCTTGCACAGGAATACTGAAATAAATAATTGATTTTTAATTCCTCAGGATATATTCTATGAGTGGGATTTTTTGGTCAATAGAAATGGAAAGCCTCCTGTTCTCTATAGGTAGCTCCCAGTTGCTTTCCCTAAGGATTATCCTCATTTGCATTTGAACTGGGGACACATGAAAATCCTTGACAAACTACACCCTATTTCAGCATTACAATATGGTAGACAAAGAGTGTAGGTAACCAATATATTCATTTGAATGTCTCTGCTTACAGTGAGACTGAACTTTTAAAAGTTTGTATTTCATCTGTGAATTGTCTGTTCCTGTCTTTTGATCATCTTGTACTTGTGTTTTACAGTATTGTTTTATTGGTCATATTTTGAAAACATTTCATCACAATAGCTATTCACCTCCTATTTGTCTTTCCAGTGATAATTTATCCATTCAGTAGATATTTATTGCATATAAGTATGTGTTGGTCAGTACTCCAGGCTGTGGGGAAACCAGCCAGTGGCATGGAGTATATTGTATTTTTTCTAAACTGCCGTAGTATAGTATGATATGTGAAAAAATGAAAATTAGAAGTCAGGGCTTGTGCTGTTAATAATTTTACAAAATGAAAACATCACATGGTACAGTAGATCAAAATTGAATATTCATATTTTCAATAACAAAAATACATTTTATGATATATCACAAACTAGATGAAGTCAAGAAACAGAATGTGTCACTCCTCAAAAAGAAAACATCAGTTATTTTTTAATATCCTCATCAGATACATGTTGGCTGGTTTATAGGGCATTAGTTCAGTTGAACTACATAGTCTTAGGATTGAATTGTGTTCATATACACTCCCATCCCACCAGCAATATATATAGATATAGATACATAGATACATAGATACAGATATAGATACACACGCACCACATATACATACACACATACATACATATACGTGTGTGTGTGTGTGTTTGTGTATTCTATTTCCCAGTGGAATGGTACTGGGGATGGGGCCTCTGGGAAGTAATTAGTTGATGATGACAGAACCCTCAACCCTTATGATGGGATTAGTGCCTTACAAGAAAAGACAGAAGATATCTGTCTCTCTCTTTCATTCTTTCTCTTCTGTCCCTCTCTTCCTCCCTCCCATGTGAGGACACAGCAAGATGATGGCCATCTGCAAATGAGGTAGAAAGCCTTCACCAGGAAACAAATCAGCCACCTTGATCTCAAACTTAGCCTCCAGAATCAAGAGAAATAAATTTCTGTTGTTTGAGCCAATGATCCTATGGCATATTGTCATAACAGCCTGAGCAAACTAAAATACTGTCCAAGAATGTTAATTTGCCTCTCATAGTGTAATATACTATGGACAATTCTAACTTGTTTCCAGAAGTTACCACTTTTCTTCTTGTTCAGAACTTGGAATTCTCCACTGGGACTCTCCTGCATCCATGCTTTCTCACCTGCACTTCCCCTGGCCTCCTTTTCTGCCCTAAATCTCAATCCTCTCCCTTCCCCAATTTTTTACCACAAAATTGTTTTAAAACCCACATTTACTTTAACTGCAGTTCTGCATGTTGAGGAAGTACTTCTTGAATCGAATTTTTAAGGGAAAGAAACTTGTATAAGGACAGACTAAATTAAGAAATTGCAACTCAAAAATCTGTCATGATATTTTTTTTGTATTATACATATGGTAGTGTACATTAATAAGGTAAAATTTAACAGAGTTTTCCTCAAATAGCAGCATTTGTGCTTGTGCCTTCCCTAGTTTTAAGCAGACTTCAAAATTATGACTGATTCCTTTTCAATGTTAAGTTTCAGAGGGTGAGGGTGAAAGAAATGATCTCATATTTTGATTATATAAGAAAAAAAAATTTGTGAAAGTCCTATAGCCAACATGTCCAAGGTTTTTTTAGACACAATTTGGTAACTTTACACATGTTAGTAATGTAGTCTCCTTTACTACTGCCCTCATGACTGACCTGAGGGAGTCAGTCTGAGGGAGAAGGGGACTATTTTAGGATACCCTTACATTATCCTTACTTGTGCTATTATTCTAACCTTGGTGCATTAGTTATCTGTCTTTAATAGGGAATCTAGGCCTCAAAGGACTTAAGTGTTCTCATGTTTCATAGGTTCTTCAGATAAAAAATACACGGGTTGAGCCTATAATGGAATTCCTAGGGATACTTAGAGGTCAGACGCACGAATTGGAGTTAGAGGGTCACAAAACTGATATGTGTTAATTGAGGATCTGTTGTGTTTCCCCCACAATTTTTACTTACTATCTTAAATTGCAGTTAATTGCTCAGTTTACCAGGTCATAGCTTCATTTTTCTTATAAGGTAACTATTTAAGTGAAATGATTTAGGTATTTTTCCTCTTTAATAAAATAAAGCAGCATTATTTGGAACCTTTAACCCCCTTGGAAAAAATCTCAAGACACTAAGCTTATAAATCAGTAGTGCTGATAATCATTTCCAACTTTAAGGGCCACCATTATGTTTGCTTCTGTGTCTCCCTTTATGTTTGTTTTCCATGTATTTAAAGTGCTAATGACATTCATTGCTTTTGAGATTTATCAGATTAGCACCACTGTAACAGTTTATGGTGTTACATTTTACAAGATTCACTTAATATAATTTTAATTATCACTAAAAAATGGCTCCTAGTCATAAAAGTACATTTAAACTTACAAGCTGAACCCACCCTGAATTAAAAGTCAGGGCTTGTGCTATTAACAATAATTTTACAAAATGAAAACATCACATGGTATAGTAGCTCAAAATTGAATATTCATATTTTCAATAACAAAAATACATTTAGAAATATAAAACTGCCAAATAAAATGGGCTCTTTGTGACAATATTTTACAGCATTGTAAAATTACTGATGTGACAATTATAGGTTATTAGCGATGTGCTATTTCAATAAACAAGATACAGTTTGGAATGTTCATGTTCTAGAACTATATGATGACTCCAAAATGTTATAATGGGGTGGTGAAAAGAAGCTATCAAATACCAAGCACCATGGAGACTGAACTTGCATGATAGCCATACCTAATTCTGAATAATCTACAAATAAAAATTCAATAAAATCTTGATATAATGACTCTGAAAAACCAATATTGCCAATGATTTTAAAAAGCTGAAAAAATTTTAAATTCTAGAAGTCCCATTTCAGATATCTTATAAATGAAAATATCAACTTATTTCAATTTACTATAGAAATGATGACAATTATTATTTTGCAGAACTACTTCTTCCTTCCTAAATATGCTATAAGATTCTACCTCTCTAAATTTGCTTAAATTACTTTCCATACTTACTAGAATTTTTTAATATTTTTCAAATTCCCTACTACCTTCCTCAATTGGTATTGATATATTACTTTTGAGACTTTGATCAAGTCTGATAATTATTTAAAAATCTAGGAGTATATATAATTCCTGTCTATACTTAAAGTGTTGGCTCCTGAAAGGTTGGCCAATAGTAGAGATTAAGCACATTAATAATTTAAAGCACAAGATTACTGGTCCATGGGCTCACATGAAACTTGTAGATTAGTTAGTGAAGGGGTTAAAACAGAGATGACCAAGTCTGATTAGTCAAAAGTTATGCACCTTATCTGAAATTCAAGGTATCTGTCAGCCAGGGTAGTTAGCAATGGCAAAAAGTTGGTTCAAGAACAGAAAATTCATTCTCTGGAAGTTCTGGGGTCAGGTAGGGTGGGGTGGCTGGTGAAGAATCATCCAACGCAGACTTGATTACCGGAAAACTGAAGCATAAGGTAAGAATTTACTCACAAATGCACAAACTAGCAACTCAGGTAATGGGTGTGGTGCTAAGATCAGAGTAGAGGCAAACACTGTAAGAATGAGGTTGGCCAAAGACCTTGGGCAGAAGTCACTCTATGCTGGGCATCAGGATTCTTGGCCATAAAAAACTAGAGCACAAGGGCTATGGTGATGGTTCATAGGTGAATTGGTAGTGGGAATTTTACAGGGAATACACAGTAATGAAATACATAATAAATAAATAAATAAATAAATAAATAAATAAATAAAACTTCGACTCCCACTGAAAAAATAAGCCCCCTTAACCCACTGAAAAGCTGACTCCTCCTTGAAAAATTAAGGACACAAAACCAAAAATTTCCATGTAATTTCAAGAGATCCTTGTCATTTGCAAAGTCAGTCTGTGGATCCTTTGTTAGTACATGGATCATTTTCACAAACAACTGAGCCTTAAACTATGGGATTAAAACCTAGAGATCATTGCCATTCTTCTCTGTGGAGCTTCCTATCTGCCTCAGGAATTCACTTCGGCGCTCATGTAATAATTATTTATTTTCCTTACTTATTTGACATTTAGAATATGCTATCAATATATAGTTTTAAATATATATTTAGGTCTGTGATCTTCTTCTCTTCTGAAGTCCAAGACATTATTTTAAATCTCTTTGCCCTTTATTTCCCAGGAGTCTGGCACATGAGCTATTAGTAAAGGTTTGCAGATGATGGTAAGTTCATAAGACAGGATGATGAGAGCTGGCAAAGATGTTGGACTTCGAAAATGTCCAATAATTTTGAGGAAAAGGGGTAAATTTATTTACCTTGAAAACTGGATATTGCTCCAGTAAGCTTCCAAATATCAGATAAACAGCTGTTCAGATTAACCAGATAAACATTAAATCCTTGCCAGGGCACTCTCACACTCCTCAATATTATGAGGTAGGGAGGAGAAGGGTGTATGTGTGTGTGTGTGTGTGTGTGTGTGTGTGTGTGTGTGTGTGTGTGTGTGTGTGAGAGAGAGAGAGAGATTATTAAAAATTATTTAAATGAGCAGAAATTTTTAAATCATCTTTCAAATACTTATAGAAAAAGTGATTAAGTACACTGAAAAGAGAAAAATTTTAAGAGGCTTTAAAAGTGTATGATTAAGATGAACTGAATGGAAGAAGGAAAAATAAAATGAGGCTCAAAATCAGGAAAGATTTTAGTAGCACAGTCATTATCCTGAGGAATATGAAAGCAGATAGCAGGATTAAAGTTTCTGTGAATAGACAAAACTTATCATCATCCTAGAGAACGGACTGGACTTCTGAGTTAATCTTTTCCCATTCAACAAGTGAGTTGTTAGTGAACAAATTAGTATCATAGTAGTTCTAAAGAGTCTTGCCCTTATTTTGCTTGTAAGAATATTTGTGTCTATGAAAGGGCTGATGGTTTTCTATTTCAGGATTAAATCTTTTTGCTCTTTGTGCTGGTGGAGGTTCATATATACACATCCATTCAACAATTATACACACGCACACACAGACATACACACACAAGAAAAAGGAGAGACTTGTATTTCATCTACCTTTGAGATATGAACTGAGAGGTATCTTATTTGCAACTTCAGTAGTGTCAATACTTAAGTATGAATTCTATTAACACTAAATGGAGAGAGAGTCACCATTCCCATAATGAAGTTATCTCACCAGCTGGCCTCAGTGATTGAAGTAATGTGTACAGGGGAACTGCTCTTCCTGTAGAAGCTCTATAGGATTCTGTTCCCCAGTGGGGGAGGAGCAGAGTTGCAGTAATGATAAGTCACTAAGAGCAAAGGGAAGCAGGAGACATTTCTAAAACGCACTGAAGGGTTTCATAGTTGTTTACACTAGGTTACAAGCAGCAGTCAAAGTAGACCTTAGAATGTCAATTCATAGACTATTTGCTGGGAGGAACTTGGAGCTTTCCCAGAACAGCGTAATTTGAAGTCCTTAAATGGATAAATTGAGGCTGAGTAAAGGAAAATTAGTTGTCTGGGAAGATATTATTGGTTAGGAATGCCAGGTCAGCAATGCCAGGTCAACCAAAATTTCAGACTTTTGCAGCCAAGGCTTTGAGTGACAGTCAGTGTTAGAGGCAGGTTGCTAGCTCATGCCTACAGGACTTTCACTTAGAAAACAATGGCATTCTTGCATGAATTGCCTGTAATGGTTGCCATAAGTTTTCAAAAACTCTTTTCAATTGTACAGATATCCACTCCTGTTGGCAGTGATATCTTGAAAGAAGAGAAAATGTTATACACATACATGAACTGAATAAGCACTATCGTCTTTATTCAAATATCTCACTTAGTAATTGAACTCAGTAACTTCACTCTACTCAGGGGAAACCCATGCAAATGCAATGTGCTTCCTGGCTTATTAAGCCGTACCATTCCATTAGTTTTCTAAGCACACATTCATTCATTCATTAACCCTCTCATTCAACAGATATTTGCTGTGTAGTTACTATGTCCCAGATACCATTCTGGGCTATAAGAACAGATACAATGACAAAATAGACTCAAATTCTGGTCAATACAACATAATAGATTGGATAAAATAATAGTAACACATAACTTTTAAGAGGATGCAAATTTATAGTTTAAATTATCTCTTGCAAAGGGAAAGACAGAGTCATGCAAATAAATGTCTTAATAGCTTTTCAACCTTACTACTTTATAACTTCAGAATAATTGTTAAAAATCAGAAGTTTAATAATAACTGTAAATTTAAGCATCCCCTGTAGTATAAATTCCCATTTAAAGAGCAAAACCACAATAAGCAAATATGTTGTTTTCCCTCTTTTTCCATAGATAGTTCCATTTATATTTGCTAGAAGACAATCACCATTCTTGTCCTTCACTTCAGAATAATAAATTATCCCAGGGAAAAACTTTCAAGAGTCTTATTCAATTATTCAGAAACCAGCCAGTCCTGGACAATTGCAAGGTGAACTCAGTTGCTTTCACTCCCACTCTTCTTCCAGCTTTGTCTTCCTGCTCTTATATGATACACAGCGCTTCATAAATGGAGTACTTGCTATGATGGAGCCAAGAAGCCACTTTCCTCCTGATCCTTTCCTGAAGCCCAGCAGATAGAAAACATACCAACTGTTTTCTGTTGCTACTCAATACAGATCCATGACCCAAATGTAACTCAGACCAGGTGAATGTGAAAAGAAATGGGAAAATAAAATAGTCTGTTCCTAAACTCAATGCCCCATTTCCTTTCTCTTTTGTACAAATGCTCTAGTATACAAAAGATTTCACATAAAAGAAACTAAAATAAAACCTAGTGATATAATCAGCAAGTAGTTTGCTTTGCATATATCAGCTTTCCCCCCTAAAATACTATTAGCAGAATTTTCTACATTCTCTAATTCTTGATTTCCTAAGGAATATTAATATTAAATCACTGTGAAGTGGCATATTATTCATAGGAACCGTAGTTGCCAACTAAACAATGTATCAAAATTCAAGTATGATTTTTTTTTAAATTTCATGTTTTTATTTATTGCTCCTGAGAAATGCTTGTGTGCCTCTGAATCCCTAGGAAAGTGTAGGGGCCTGTGCTTTTCTTAATCAACAAATATTTATGTGGTAAATAGAATGCCTTTGGCCAAGAACTTGCATGTCGACTTGCATCCTGATGAAAATTTAAATAGCTGATTAAACTCCTCAAACACAGGATTTATAATGGATGCCACTATCATTTTGCAAAGTAATTTAATGCATATTTAGTGCAATTATTATGTGCTCTCTTTTCATAAGGAGACCCAGCTGTGATTCTGCAAGTGTAAGAAATAAAGCAATTGGTATAAGGGCAGCAGTTTGTTGAGATTTGTGTGAAGAAGGTCTTCTGAATCTCACTTCACTAGAGATATATAATTGTAGCTTTGAACAAACTCCTTGATGTTGCTACTATGTATTGTATGCATTTTGAGTAAAGCAGATAACAAATATAATATTCAACGCCCCAAGAAAGACTGAAAAAATTATTTGGGATTTCCTATCTCTAATTAGATAAATATATTTAAATGAGCCCACTTCTACAGTATATCCCTTATTAGACTCTGGAGGAACAAGTGAACTAAAGACACAGGTGGCTAGCTTATATGTACATGGCACACAGGCACACACACATACACACATAGCAAATGAAGACTAACTAGTGTCAGTCTTTTTCCATTATATAAATACACTACAAACATGAAGGTCTGCCTTAATTAAGTGAAATTAAAATTTTTCCAATTCCCAAAGATTTTACTTTCCTCATAGAAATTGTCCCCAGACTCTCTCAAACTGAGGAATAATTGGTGATGATAATATTATAATGATGGTGATGATGATGATGATGATGATAACGATGATGATGAAGAACAAAAACAACAGCTCTCACTTCATGTTCTAAGGTAGCAGAACGATCATTGGAGAGAGCCTATCAAATCGGTTTTTGCAAAGACTCCATATAAAGCATGATATTTCACAGAGAAAAGGAAGAAGCCGAGGAAATGATCGGAAATATATTTTCGATAAGAGTTAAAATGAATCTAACTAATGTAGTCCCATAATTGATTTCTAAGCCGTCTGACAGCACTGACTTACCCTAACTTTACAATCTTTTATGAGGAGGAAAAAGAGGTTTATTTGGTGTATCATATTTTACATATATTCTTTCTGCTTCTTTTAATATAAATGTTATCAAATCTTTCCAGTGCATTTTGGCATCATTTACTCACATCTTGGCCTGTATGTGCATGCCTGAATCAGCCTTCTTCCTGCAAGCACCTAAAATCTGTTATCAGCACCATTTTCCCTCCCAGGAAGCATAATAAATACTTTGGTCCCCTGAACCTCACTTAAATTGACATATTTAGACTACTATAAAAAAAAATGTCAATTCTTGCCTCTCTAAATGAATCCAAAATTAGCTGTAGGAATTGAAAATATTTGGGAAAAACTGGTCTACAAAATTATATTCTTTAACAGAAAATATTTTTAAAGAATATTTTTAAAGAAGTATTTTGCTAAAAAGAGAATGTATAAAGGTGTCACGTGCTATCTTTATTATTGCTTCAATCTGCTACTCTCTAGAGGAAAGAGATAGCGGGGAGGTATGCCTTTTTTTTTCTTAACTAGAGAACAAGCAATAAAGAGCACCAAGATACATACCTACACACATACATATGTATATCATTGATAATCTATTTAAATTGGGTTCAAATTAGTACAGGGGATGCACTAGGTCCTTGGTAACCTCCAAAGGTGTTACTCAGTTTGGTGGTTTGGATTCCAATCAATCAATTCTCTCAACCTGATGTTGAAAACCAAAAGATAGCCAGCCAGTAAAAATACTAATCCAGATCTTCATTTATCATAACTTCTCAAAGGGAGTTCCAATTTTAATACCTTAATAATTACTGTTGTTTTTTCCAATAAATATTATATTGTTGTTTATACTTTTCAGTAGCATCCTGAAGGGGAGAATAGTATTCTTTCCACAGCCCTCAAGATAGCTCAACTCTAATGAAAAGGAGAGGAGAACAAAAAAAGGGACAGACTTAATTGCCTTTCTTTCCAGAGAAATCAGCAAATCAAGGCAGAATTTGGGTGGTTTGTTCAAAGAACAACTTTAGAGGTCTGTCCTCAGTGCTGAGAAGGGAAGAGAGAGGTTAAACAATCCTAAAAGCACTATTTTTAAAAAAATATATTTTTATTGTTATTTATGTCTTTCACATTTTGTATTCCCCTTGGGTAGTCCACCACCAATTTACCCGTGATCCATCTCCGTGGTCCCTTGTGTCCATTTCTACTCCATTTTGTGCCCTTATCTTCCCCTCCCCCCACTGCCCCCCCACCCGCTGAGTGTCTCTCTCCTATTTGGTTTCCTTATAGTCCTGTTATAAATGAAACCATTCAATATTTTTCTTTCTTTCTGACTTATTTCACTGAGTATGATCCCCTCTAATTCCATCCATGTTGATGCAAATTGCATGTGTTTATCTTCTTTGAATGCTGAATAGTATTCCATTGTGTATATGTACCACATCTTCTTGATCCAATCATCTATAAAAATAAAAAGCTTCTGTATAGCAAAAGAGACATTAACCAAAACTAACAGACACCCTAACAACTGGAAAAGGATCTTTGCACACAATACATCCAATAAAGGCCTGATAACAAAAATTTACAAGGAACTCACACAACTCAACAAAAACAAAGGCAATAACCCAGTCAAAAAATGGGCAGAAGAGCTAAAAAGACACTTCTCCAAAGAAGAAAAGCAAATGGGCCTCCCTGGTGGCGCAGCGGTTAAGCACTGTGCTGTGGAGCTGTCGTCAGCGGCGACACAAGTTCGATGCCCAGCCAGGGAGATGCCCACATGGCCAGCAGACCTCTCCTGCCTTGCCCACTGCTCCCCTCAGCAGTGTGTTTCCGTCGATCTGCTTGTTCTGCTCCCCACTCTGTCTCTGGTGAACCCTCTCGCCACACCTCTGGCCTGTACCCCAGCTTGTACGCATAAATAAATAAATCTTTAAAAAAACCCCAAATTATTACTAAAAAAAAGAAAAAGAAAAGCAAATGGCCAACAGGTACATAAAAAAATGTTCAACATCACTTATAATCAAGGAAATGCAAATCAAAACCACTATGAGATACCACCTCACACCTGTGAGGATGAAACACATTAAAAATATAGGCAACAACAAATGCTGGAAAGGATGTGGAGAAAAAGGAACTCTTCTACACTGCTGGTGGGAATGTGAACTGGTCCAACCACTATGGAAAGCTGTATGGCGATTCCTCAAACTGCTCAACATGGAGCTCCCATACGACCCAGCAATACCACTTTTGGGAATCTACCCAAAGGACCCAAAAACACTAATCCGAAAGGATACATGCACCCATATGTTCATTGTGGCACTGTTCACAACAGCAATGGTATGGAAGCAACCCAGATGTCTAAAAGCACTATTGTAAGAAACTGAAATAGTTTTTTCCAAGTTCCTCGGAATTATATTTTCACAGAATAATTCAATATGTGGCCTTGAAAAGTATATTTTACAGAAATATCAGGTAATTTTATATTAAAAAAAATTAAATACATTAGCCAAAACCAAACAAAGGGTCAAAGACAAACTTTAACCAACACTTGAAAACTGACCATTGATCTTTGGCTTTCAGAGGGGGGAGGGGAGGGTGAGAGGTAAAAGGAGGGAAATG